>WEDG01000072.1:0-121916 GCA_017591395.1 Schistocephalus solidus | reverse complement strand
CCTGGATTACGCAGTAGCTTTGGGTCCTTTGAACTTCTGGATGGTAATGGAGCATATCCTTCCTTCCTCTGGAATGGCTCTACCAAACACTCACTGCCACTTATCATACTGTTACTTATCACACTGTTTCTTATCATCCTCCCCTATGCACACCTCTCAGACAATCCACACAAAAAGGACGAATATTATCGATTTCATGCTTTAAATTTCTACTGGTCCAGCGTTTCCCAAAGCTGTACTGGCCTGAAGAGAAGTTATCGAGCAGCGCGTATACTCACCAAGTCGTCTTTGAATCTTGTTATGTAAATTTTCGCAACTTTAAAGCTTTTAGGTTGCGGCATGATTGTCTTCTGGCAGACGTCCTGTGAATCCGCGAGAAAACATCTGCCTTGTAATTCGCTCGTTTAGTTCCGTGACCCCTATAGATTCTGCATTCCAACTCACAATAACATTGCCTGAAATCCTACCATTTGAAACCTCGGTGATATCAGGCATTTGAGGCTCCCGGTGAGGGGTATAACGCCGACGACAGCGAAGATGGCGAAGGACAATCTGCTACTTCGGTTGCGGCATAGTACGTCTGCTTTAAAACGGTGCTCCGCTTGATTCCGAGTATTTTCGCTTCATGGTTACTTTGCATGGACAACAGAACACGATAAATATAGGATATAAGGGCATATTTAATATTCAGTGAGGTACCAAAATTACCGTTTGTATTTTGAATTTAACTCGAGCAAAAGTAACTTTACATGCAATTTAAAGGCATAACTTAGTAAATTATCTTATAAAACATCTCCAGGTCTCTGATTACCTACCTCAGTATCAGCAGCTTTGTGACCAATAAGTCTGTCTTACAAGTCACACAGAGGGTTGCATGCGCTTGGTCGTAAATGCCCTCCAAATGCCTGACTTGCAAGGCGTTAGTAATCAGTTCATCACAGCCCCCACTCAACTACGCTTAATTATTTTATCTTGTAAATATTGCCTGGTTGGATTTATTTGTTTTATGGCACCTCATATTTGGACAGTTCTGGCCGTATTTTAAATTGGTTTTAAGTTGTGACCAGGCCCGTCTTGTTTGTATTATTGAAGGGCCCTGTGCTGGTGTCCATTCTAAGATGTTAAATGCATACCAGTTTGGTCGAAAATATACTATTATTTTACGAAAATGATAATATTCTGTTCATTGAGTTTCTACATTTCAGATTAGCGGAAAGTAAACCATAAAAGTACCCTTATCCATACTTTTAAATTCAAAATAGATTTTATTCAAATCAAGGTGTATGTATCTTGTAATCGTTCCACGTTGTCATCGTAGTAAAACAAAAACATAATGTTAGAAAAAGTATATTCCTACGGTTTATGCCCACGTCGCAACCTGCAAAAAGTTAATTTATTACGCTAAATTATTTGCTTTTTGAAACAATGTGATCCCTCACACTTGCCTCCACCTGATGTTCAGTTAATTAAGATCAAATTTTCCGATAGCAAAGGGATATATTTGGAAACTTTCTTTACTTATATAAATTTTCTTTTTATATTATGATGCACACAACTATGAAAATTTACTCTGTGATATAAAATAGCATAGGAAATTGCTTGAGTGTCAGCAACCCCGATTTCGCCCAAATCTTGTCTATTTTCCTTAAATATACTGCAGTAAACATGTAGCATTTTTAGAAAAGGGGCATTCTGAGCCTCAAATCCACTCCACAAACAAAACTAACAATACTTATTGTGCAGCTTAACTCTTACTCAAATTTCCAGAGAATGTTGCATGAGTTAGGACATCTACTGCATATCTGGTACATTTAACTCACAAAGTTGTAGTATTTTTACACTGACAGATATTATTCGCTTGTAGACCAAGAATATTCTGAATATTTTGCTAGTCTAAGGGTCTTTGTACGAAAATAATAAAATTGAATGTTTACTTAAACAGCATGGAAACGCTTTCACCATTAAAACGCAGTTAAAGATACAAAAGAAACCCACACGCTTTAGTCCCTTGCTGGTGATTACTAAGTTTACAGATGAAGGTTATTTAAAGCGCAGTGATGGAAGAGTTTGTTGGGAATAAACTGGTTTTGTGCTTCCTTCAGACAACGATTTATAGAACATCGGCATACTACCTTGACCTGTGGCGAGATTTCTCGGTTGAAGTATCGCTCTCACGCAGCAGCTAAAAATCGCACAACGATCACTGCTCCGGGAAGATAACTCATCGGTGGTTAAAATAATAACATCAAGTACGAATTCCATAAATTTTACCCCCTTTTCGTTAGTTCATTTTACGTCCAGTGTGGAGTAGATCGAACATCATTAGCATGCTCTGAGCGTCTGTTGTCTTCTGACTGACTTATGCTCCAATTGGATCTATAGACTCAGATTTAGGATGGCTAGGAGCAACATAACTCTCGACCAAGTTCTTGAATAGAGTTTATGCATCTCTTTACGGGCCGTCTACATTGTTTTATTTACATGCTCTCTTGAATTTGTTTGCTTGCCAATGTGGCAGACAAATAACTCTGATTTTTTGGGCCATATGAAGTCTGCTGCCCCACGCCGAGTCAATGACTGGTTAACCTTAATATAGGATGGAGGACGGTCATCATCATCAATGATTTCAAATAATTAAACGTTCTTTTTTACAATTCTACTTACAATCAACCTCAAATATAGTTCTGCCCCGGTTTGTTTCTGCCGCGCCAACTAATTCATCTGCTAAATCGCGTTCACCGGTGCGGAGTAGACCACCCACATCGTGGCACACGAGAACAGGTGCTTGTGTCGAGGCGGCCACTGCGTCTTTCCGAATAATAAGCCTCCTGCACCAAATCCCACCCAGGGTTTTTGAAAAAGGAACGTAACTGAAGGGGCACAAGTCTTATCCCCCCCTCCCCTCCCCCCCCCCCCCCCCATAATTCAACACACGATCTCCGCTTTTATCTTCACCCAGCCAACCAACATTGGTCGTTGACCAGCTGACTGCACCGGTATGAGTAGGATCTGGATCGTCGCAACAATATTATAAACCACAGCACAGGATAGCGAAGCACTTCATCCATCAAACAAACAAAAAACACAGCCTCATGAAGACAGCCATCGCTAGTTACTTTAAGCGGATTACCGGTACAAATATCAGCTATATATGGAGTGCCGATGGAATTGGGGTGGCTGGCATCTGTAAACCAATGTGCGTCACTTAACATCGGTATGCAGTACATTTTCCCTGTTTCATAGATTCCCCAAAGTTCGTAGGCATGATGTCTTCCCCGCCAATCATTCTCCCAGAACGATTGCTACCCAGAAACTGAACTTTCTTCAAGACAGTTCCGAAACCTCCATTGATTCCAGTTTGCCAGCTCAGTGTTAAGTCTCGATGTAGGCTGAGGTGCTACGCAGATCATATTACAAGTATCAATAGTCGTTTCAGGGGCTGCAGCTCTCCAACTTGACAATCTACATGCAAAAGTGTTCATGCGAGATTTTACTATGCAAGGACTCTCAGTTAGCTTACTGTCCAACGGTAGAATATATCAGAGTTCGGCCATCGTTACTGTGCAACTCTTTACTAAACTCTCAGTGGTATTGTTGTTAGCATGTCACAACCTCTAATGAGCATAGTTGAGCCATTTTAAGCCCTTCCAATTTCATCAGACAAAAATGCGTGCATTTATAGCAACCCCCAGCCCCCGTATAAAACCTCATTGTAAGTTTAGCCTGAAAAACAGTTGTGCGTGTGCTAGTTGAATTACCGGAGCTTCAGCGGAATTACAATATGATATTCTCCAAATGCCGATCGACAGTTACTTGTATAATGATATCCACCGAAGACTATTTACCAGCAAAGGTAAGAGTGTAGCGTCTCAGCAGTGGTTGAACTCGGAGCACTACAACCATCAGGCCAAATCCCGGTTTGTAGGAAAAGGCAGAAAACACCAGAATGAGGGATTTATTGTGCACAGAACCACGAGTTTCTGTTCAGGTAGCAGTGGCCACTGGCGAAGACAGGGCTAATGTTGACTGCGTCCAGCAATGCTTGAGAGAGACGGAAACGTGGTAGCAGCTGATTAAATAGGTCTGTGGAACAAGTTAAGCGTTTTCCAATGAGTGTGCACTGCATTTACTGAGGGATGTCGTGTCTGCTTTCCCATGCTGCGTCGACCGAGGGGAGGGGTGTCTGTCTGCCCTTTGGGCCGCCACGCAGACGGCGATGGCTCCTCCATATCCCCTGATTTAGTGAATCCTGGTGTGTGCGTTATGGGGGCCAAGTCTTTCTGTGGCGCGCGAAGACGGGTACGCCGACCCATCGTCATCGCGGCCCACCCCACATCGGACAACTGACTGGCTCGGATCGTAGTCTTAATGTGGGATGGGGGAGAGTGGAGGTCAACAGCTCAGCACATTTTCCTCACTATAAACAATCTGACGCGCTTTGAAACTATCACGCTGCGCTAAAAGCCGTGGCTTGAAGGTTGCCAACTGACGGGATAACTTGGACCCCGTGGTCAGCCCAATGTGTGTTTTGTGTGGAGTGGCTGACTGGCGGACTGAGAGTCAGGCTGCAATGGCTCCTTCTTAATGTGGTCTTTATGGCACTCCTACTCCGTGGGATTCGAGTCAGTTGTGGTGGTACACCCAGGGGCGGCTCCGGCCGCGCCAGCCACCTGCGCCCTCTTCCATTTCCGGTCTTCTTGACTCTGTCTTGACACCGGGCTCAGGTGGGAGAGGAGGAGAGAGTGCGGTAGCTGCAGCGCAAGGTTACTATCACTTAAAACTAATTCGCGCGCAAGTCACTGTCCCTGCACCACCTGGTGTGGAGCATACGGTGGACCTCGTTGAAATCGACGGTCGAACTGTCAGGGGGCCGCAACGACTATTAGGACGCACGTGCGTGTGCAAGTGGAAGTTTCATGACCTTGTGGCAATTAGCCTTGAACAAGGACGCTGGACTTGGCTATGTTTGCAATCGGTTACGACATTTAATAGCCATGGTATGTGTTTCACTGAAAATGCTTAGGTTGAGGACTCTACTCTAGGTTCACATAATAATTTCTCATTAAATTAAAATCTTAACAAGTAATTAATAATTAAATTTAAAAAAAGTCATACACCTGAGGCTAGTCTTGTGTCTCATAGCCTGTTGCAACCGTACAGCGATGTCGCGTCCTGAGAGCGCAACACGTGGTAGACTACGGTAAGATCGCTCTGCCTGTTTCTAAATTTATTCTGAGGTCAGTGATTCAGCTAGGTCTCCACGTGTTTTGCTGCTGTTAGTTTTTTTTTGTGTTTAAAAGTTTAATGTGCAGGTTGCCCATCAGGAAGTGATAAGGGACTTTCCCAGTGGATCACTGCTTCACATCCCCTTTTTGTGTTCGTGCGTTCTACAGTCCTGCAATCTGTTGAGTATAGCTTTAGAAGAAATTGCGGCACGCGGTCTTCTAAATTACCCTTGATTCCTCACACTTTGTGATTTTCGGTTTATCTTTGATCCACATGACACTGCTACTTCTGAAAGCTTCTACTTGACCGGTGATGTTGGTCACAGTCTCAGCGACAGACTGTTCTGTCCCCTCAGGGGTATTTAATTTAAGCCTTATATAGCCGCCTAAGCAGGACACAGGAATAGGAACTACCCAACCCGCTTAAAATATGTGGGCTTACCGTAACTTTCAGGAAGGCTAAATATACCCGCGTCTTAACGCTAACACTAACCCTAACATAAAACTAAGCCATCACCTTATTCGTAAGCCTAGCCCTATCCTAGACCTAAACCCTACCACATTCGATAGGGATACCTTGTTTGGTCACCTAAACAGGACACGAGAATAGGAACCGCCCCGCCCGCTTAAAATAGATGGCCTTTACGGTAAATTACCCGTGTCTTAACCCAAACACTAACCATAACATAAAACTAAACTGCCATCTAAATCTTAACCCTAGCCCTACCCTAAACATATAAATCCTACATTTAACACGAGATATTAACCTTAACCTTTTAGCTTCCACCATGACCACAAACCCAACTTTGACCTTAACCTCAAGCTTGAACCTTACCATAAACTTAGCCCTAACCCCTCACCTTAATCCTAAAAATGATAGCCTTTGGAATTTAACGCAAAGCCATGTATTGTGAGCGGTTCTGTTTCCCGTTCCCTGTTTAGGGCGGCCATGTGCAAGGCATCGCTACCCCGCCTTCTGACTATTGAGATTTCGGTGTTGAAATTCCTGGGACGAAGTTTGCAATGCTTGGGCAGTCAGCTAACCCTGTCGGAATTGGTGGATTCCATACGCCGCAGATGGCTGTGCGAGTACCCTCGATCCAACTGTGACTTTAGTTCACGGCTCGCGGTGAGACCTTGTAACGCATGTGGCTAGAGCATTGGCTGTACTATAGCTTTCCCTCTTGCTGTGGTGTGAGTTCGAATCCCACAAAGGTTGCCGAAATTTTTCACAACTAGTCTTTATCTAGTGCGTGCCCCTGTGTTATCGACTTCTAACTTCCTTCTTTTTAGTGAGGATGATGCCAGTATGAAAGTGTACGGCTTTATCCATCTTCATCGCCAAGATTCAAACTTGCTCAAATCGCAGACAGAATGAATGAAACCCACTAGACAGGACCGAAGAAACTATTTCTATATGAGATTTGAGACTAAATGCAGGGATCTCGTAGAGAGCAAAATAACAATTCCCAATCCAAAGAAAAGAACTTAAAACATGCATGAGACTAAAACTCTCCGCATTCTTCTTACTCCACTTTAATTCAGAGGTTTGGCCACCCGGGATCACAGCTCCTTTATTAGATTAATGGGTTGCATTCGCTCAAAATCCTTTCCTCTCAAAAGGCATCTCGCTCGCCATCTGATAGGGATACCTTGTATGGTCACCTAAACAGGACACGAGAATAGGAACCGCCCCGCCCGCTTAAAATAGATGGCCTTACGGGTAAATTACCCGTCTTGAACCTGCAAACACTAACCATAACATAAAACTAAACTGCCATCTTAATCTTAACCCCAGCCCTACCCTAAACATAAATCCTACATTTAACACGATAACCTTAACCTTTAGCCTAATCATGACCATAAACCCAACTTTGACCTTAACCTCAAGCTTGAACCTTACCATAAACTTAGCCCTAACCCTCACCTTAATCCTAAAAATGATAGCCTTTGGAATTTAACATCTAAAGCCAATTCTACACGAGGCTATTAACCTTTAACCTTTAGCCTACTTGTGGCCCTAACCTCAAAGTTGCACCTAACCCTTAACTTAACACTACCCCTAACGCTCATCCTAAACATAATTTCCCTGGAATGTAGCGCAAGGTCACATGCATTGTTGACAGTTCCTATTCTCGTGTCCTGTTTCAGTGGCTAAGGCATCCTTACCGATGAGGTCTGGCGGATTTCACCTTTTTCTTCTGTAAGCTAGCACAGAGCTGCTTCGTAATGCTGGTTCGATTCTGGTTGTTCTTGGTGACCTGGTCGGTTAAATGCCGGAGTTCATGTGTTTTTCTCCCTAGAGGCTTTAGTACGCTTGGATATTTTAAAAGAGCGTTTAAATGCATTTCTACGGTTTTGCTTAACCGCGTGATGGTTTTGACCGTTTACATCCGTTCTGTTGGAATCTTTCCTCAACACTTTCAGTTCGCCACTTCGTCTTCTCGCGGAAGGAAAACTTCCTGGAAGAACAGGTACGATTCGTTCTCTTTCCTACCATAAATCACATGTCAGGGAGGCTGTTGCCGAACCGTTTGTAAAAGTCTGTTAGCGTGTACTTTCGCTTTATTGTGAACTTACTTTTCACAGACGCCATCCCAGTGCATGTTTGTAGTGGCTGGAAGCGACTTTTTCCCAACCACATAGAGACAGTTCTGCAACTTACTTGGCCATTGAATGCCCAATAGGAGTTTGCTCGGTGTCCTCTGTCCCTCAAATGGAGCAAGGTTGGCTGGCGGAGCACGAATAGCACAATGATTCACAATTAACCGGAGACAGTGCAAACAAAAGACACCAAGTCGTTTTATAGACCAACAGCTCTGTCAGCCTAATTATTTTCCTAGGTTAAACTGCCTTATCAACCAGTTAAACAACACCTTCGGCAAAGCGGTTGGTTTCGCTAAGTGAGTGACGCCAAACAAAGCTGACTGACACTGTGAATGCCAGGTCCTATTGATTTCCCTACATCATAAACCAATCGTTCCCTTTCGAGTGATAGCTGAGCATCCCTTCCAAGTAGGTTGCCTATGGATTGGACTTCCTCTGAGAAAACGCAAAAATCTTGATCTTACATGATTAGATGCTCCCCACCCACACGTAATGCAGGTGGCCTTGTGCTAAATTCTAAGAAGGGTAAATACTCACGTGTCCTAGTCCTAAAATTAACCCTAACCCCGATTTCTCTAGAATTTAGCGCATAATTACTCGAATTCCAGGCGACTCTCTTCCCCGTGTCCTACCCGGGGTCAGGAGGCGGGCATGTGGGCGATGTCTATCAAAATCGCAAATAATTTGGGCTCCCTATCGGTCGCTGACCGTCAACTAAAAAAAAACTGCCATTGGATTATGACATCTTGCGGTGTTATCTCCCTCGTTATATACTGTCCCACCGACTTAGTGTGTGACGTTACGTGCAGATGTCGTGCGGAATGCAACGAAACATGGAGATGAATTAACATCCACTAAGCCACTTTTAACAAGAAAACTTGATATAGAATGTTATTTTAACCATTAAAAATTGCAAAACTATGGAACTCACACTGACAGAAAATGCGTGTATCGATTTTGCTCCAAGTTTTCTACCAATAAAGCCACGGACGA
Organism: Schistocephalus solidus; assembly: GCA_017591395.1. Classification (NCBI taxonomy): domain Eukaryota; kingdom Metazoa; phylum Platyhelminthes; class Cestoda; order Diphyllobothriidea; family Diphyllobothriidae; genus Schistocephalus; species Schistocephalus solidus. The sequence goes on along the minus strand of WEDG01000072.1, from coordinate 113,091 downwards.
TACTCCAACGAGCTGTCAAAATAATCAGTGTTTCTCTTTCCCCGAGTACCAAGGCAAGCCAATTTTTAGGTCTGAGTAACAGTCTGACGGTAATTTTGAGGCAAACCCCTTTTGTGTAAAAATATATAAGTGCAACACGGGAATTCCAACCGAGTAAAAACGACTGGTTGACACTTCAACTCCATCGAGAGACACACATATTCCTGTTGCACCAGTCCCTTATTTCTGAAGAGCGAGAGGCCATCCTTGAGATAGCGACTAGCAGGCCCACAAAACAGCCGTAAGTATAAGGGGGTGGAGTCACCACAATATGCACCAGTTTGTATCCGTGCTGTTCCTTGAGATTATTTGGTTGTTCATGGGTTCCAAGACGGTTGCTTGGGTTGGCTGCGAGAGTCACCCACCCATGGAAATGGGCAGCGTATGCAGGCCCCTGGTACGATTATCCGCTTGTTCGGGAGTGGCGGACATTTCGGTTGATAAAGCAGGCATCTAACAGCCATCCTCCCTGCAACGGATTTTCTGCGTGTTTCCCACATTTATGCACGATCGCGATCACGTAGCAGTCCGACTTGTGACCAGACAACACAGTATAAGTTACCACCTGTGAATCTCGGTCAAAGTTCCGCACAGCCAACTGATGCTGGTGCATTCTTATCTGTAGTGGGCTTCTCCAACGTAACTGAATTATACGCAACTGCACCGCAAAGGGTTCGGGTATTGAATCCTTTCGTTGCACCACCTGGCTACCAAAGTTTAAGCTGGACTCAGCTATAGCTCTGATTTGTGGGCTGCTGGTTTAGTTCAGTCCACATAGCAGCTGGCGTGCCTTAGTGTGTCCCCCGTCTGTACGATGAAGTTACATATCACTTTTTGTGTTGTCGTGCGTTTTCGCTGTCAAAACGTTATATCTGCACCATGGTCCTTCGTTTTCTAAAAAGGCTTACCGGTAACGATAGGTTATGTAACGCACCAAGAAAGCCAGAAACCCCTGGCTCATGTTTTGCTTTATGCTCGAAGATGGAAAAGGGTGCAATTAGTAAATGTTTCACGCCAGAAAAAATATCCTTTTTAGACCGATTTCGAAGTAACGGGCATTTACCGAAGTATGCGTGGTGAAACCGACAATGAAGACATCCCAGGGCTTTCAAGCCGCTATCCGCTAGGGCTATCAAATTATTTGAGCCTTTCTCACAGATGTAATAGACTTCGTAAATTCCAAGAGTAGGAAAACAAAAACACATACACATTTTCGAGGACAGTATGCACCTTATATTGCCTGTTGTAATGCCCCATCCATAAAGCCAACGGTTCCGTATTTTACTAGCCTGGGGGTTCTGGCTCCCTTGGTGCTGTGCATTACCTACCCCCTAAACAGGCCGCGTGGTAGATGCGCTGGACCAACTCGGGGGCCATATCAGGGTACGGCATGCGTTATTTAGGATAAGGTCTCATAACCAATGCCAAACATGCGGGATGCACGTGACCAAGATATGCCCGACAGGTGCAGGTTCACGCCGCACCCCGGTGACTATGTCTTGATACCAGGCCCAGTCTACTATCATTTAAAACTAATTTGCGCACAAGTCACCGTTCATCCACCACACTTCTGTGGAGCACACGTTGGACATCGTCGGACTAAGATGGTCAAACTGATATAACCTACCGTTACTGGTTTGCCTTCAGTTCACCACCGGGTTGGCGACTGGCGACAACATTTAGTAAGTATAGCCGTTTGCCCTACCCACGACGACGACCAACCCAACCACTGATGATCACTGCGTCGATGCCATGCCGCCCACGATCGTTGGCACCTTCCTCCCTCCTCCACCCCTTTCGCCGATCACGCCGGCGAACACCACGTGTCCCACTCTCACCACCTCAGTTGCCACCTCCGACTATCTGACACCTGCTATCTCCAACACCACCGCCCCCAGTACCAGCGATGGGGATGCGGTACTAACCTGTACTCATTGCTATCCCACATTCCCCTCACACATCGGTCTGATCGGTCACTTGCGAATCCATCGCGCAGAGACTGGCGAGGCAGTGCCTGGAGCACCAACACACAGCAGAGACCGCCACCTCCAATGCCCTCACAATCCCCACGCATTCACTCACCCCATGAGCCTTCTCGGTTACATGCGCATTCACGAAAGCGGAATCCATCGTGATGCCAACACATCTTGTGTACCCATCAACACTTCCCACAGTCCTGCCATTAGTTCAAAGGTCAGTACCAGCAACCTAACCCCCAGACTCAGCACCTCCCGACCTACCCTGTCCTCGCTGTCACCGCACATGCAATTCACGCATTGGCCTAGTCGATCACTTGCGAATCTATTGCACAGAGGCCGGCGAACCAGTGCCAGGAGCACCAACATACACCCGCTGCACCCGAATCAACTGTCCGCGCTGCCCACGCACATTCACACACCGCGTGGGCCTAGTAGACCACATGCATCTCCATGAAAACCTGTGGTAGAGCACCACTGGCTATACCACAAAGCTACATCTCTCCTTATCACCCTCTGCATCTCACATGATCACGCGCATCACCACAAAAAACATGCTCTCAGTCTACATAACTGTTTGAGAGGCAAGTATGATCCTCGGCTCCTTCTCCGTGTGGCTCCTCCCCTGCATTTGTGATATGAGCTTGAGAATATCACTTTGCACTAAGCTCTGTGGCTTGGAAGGTTTCCAACTGACAATTACGCTCAGACCTCGCAGTCAGTCCAATGTGTGTTGTGTAGAGTGGCTGACTGGTAATCTGAGAAACAGGCTGCAATGACTCCTTCTTAACACGGCCACTGGCACTCTCACGCCTGTGACCTGTGATCCTTTCAACCCCTTGTTGTGTGAAATCCTGGCACTTGTGTTTGGGGAGCCAGGTTGTGTAAGTAACACGCGTAGACGAGATCGCCAGTAGCTGCGCCCACTTTTGCATCAGACAACTGACCGGCTCGGACGGTGGCCTTATTTTGGGGTGGGGGAGAGAGTGAGGTCAATGGCTCAGCGCATTTTCTCACTATAAACAATCTGACGCGCTTAAAACTATCACGGTACGCTAAAAGCCGTGGCTTGGAATGTTGCCAACTGACGGGATAACTCTGACCATGTGGTCAGCCCAATGTGTGTTTTGTGTGGAGTGGCTGACTGGTGGACTGAGAGTCAGGCTGCAATGGCTCCTTCTAAATGTGGCCTTTATGGCAGTCCCACTTCGTGGGATCTGATCCAGGTGTGGCGGCACGCCCGGGGGCGGCTCCGGCCGCGTCAGCAACATGTGCCCTCTCCCGCCTCTGGTCTTCTTGCCTCTGTCTTGATACCGGGCATAGATGGGGGAGGAGGAGATAGTGCGGTAGATGCTGCGCAAGTCTACTATCACTTTAAACTAAATCACGCGCAAGTCACCGTCCCTGCACCACCTTTCCGCGGAGCATACGGTGGGCATCATCTGACTTCGACGGTTGAACTGATATAATCTACCGTTACCGGGTTGCCTTCAATTCACCACCGAGTTGGCAACTGGTGATAACATTTTGGAAGCGTAGCCGTTCGCTCTCCTCCTTCCTGCTGTAGCTTAAAAAATGATCTGGTTTATGCTGTTCATGATCGCAACAACGGTCGCCACCCTCGAAAAGTCTAAAATTCAAAGCAATTGGACCAACAACTCGCCGAGGTCATCTCTTCAGCGCAGCCAAAGCCTCTTGGTATCATATCCTCTTTGGTTTTATGGCCTGTCGGTGAACCTCCCCGTGCCCCTTTGTTTCAGAGCATGACCTTTAATTGAAATAGATTGAACCGAAAGTCAGTGCAACCAATTTACTTGGCACCTTCAGCCCCAGCCGTGACAACCCGAGTGATAGCTATTTCCTTATCAATCATGGTATCAAGCTCAAGGTCATTTCCCCAAGAGCAGTCGACTGTCGTTGCACCATCTCTGATTTCCTCCCTTAGGCCGCGAACACTTCCCCAATTGCCATGCTCGGCTTCTATTCCTTCTCCTTGAAAACGGAACGCCGTGCTTTTGGCCTGGATCTTAGTCGTTGCTGACGCCCAGTGTACCACTCATACTGCAGATCATCTTGCCACTTGCGGTCTTCTATTCGGCTGCCGACAGTCCCACTGTATGACCCGAACACCACACTCACCGTTTGGAGTATTCTTTCCTCCTCGCTGATGTCCCGTCAACCTTCCTTCCTGCATCCTGACCCAGCTAATCCCCTTTGGCAGTTTCTCACCAAATTCCCCGACCTCACTCGTTCCAACTTCAACGCCTCTACCCCCACCCTATAATGTGGATAATCATATCTACACCACCGGCCCCTTTCCGGTTCATTGATCCCGCCGTCTCGTGCCTATACGGTTGACTACCAACAAGGCCGATTTTGAAAATACGCTCCACATGGGCATTGTCCATGAGTCTCAAAACCCTTTGGCCTCGCATTTGCACATGGTCCCCAAGACCAGGACTGGTGACTGGCGCTCTGCGGTAACAAACGGGTCTCCAAACTTTGACCGCTATCCTACTTTACATCTCCAAGACATTGCCGTTGTCCCATACGGCCAGTCTACATTTTGCAATGCCGATCTCTTAGGGGGCCTCCCAGCAAGTCCGCATTACTCAGGAGGACGTTTTAAAGAAGGCCGGCATCGCCAAATTTGTCATCTTCGGGATACTGGTCATGTCATTTGGACGCCACAACGCCTCCCAAAACTTCCATCCGTTCATAGACGGAGTACTTCAAGGCATAACCATCTCTACGCCCATATTGAGGATCTCTTTGTGGCCAACTCTGCCGCCAAGGAACATACAGGCATCTGGTAGCAGTGTTTGACTGTCTTCAACAAGTTAGCTCTATCCTCAAACAGTATGTTTGTTGCTACCACTATCGCAGTTGTCGGACACCTCGTCCAGCATAGGTCCCGTACATCCGTGATGTCCCTCCGTCCCCCTCCACTCCCAAGCGTCGGGTGAGGGGCCTGGGGACGTTCTATTGCCAGTTTCTTGTGGTAGCCCTTTGACATATTTTATTTTGTACACAGCTTTCTAAAGTTATTTTACCTGTTACACATTTACTTAACCCGCATTTACCCATATTTGTGTAAGTTAGCATTTATTAACTGTAACGCACCACACTCCAACTGGTTTGTGGTTCGGTGACATTAACTGATGTTCCACCTATTGCTTTTGTTATTCAATGGGCGGTGTTGTCAGTTGATTCCGTCGTATCGTAACCTTTGGCTTGGCTTGGCCCTCTTACGTCTTCGCGTGGGATCGTAGTTGCTCACTAAAGTGTTGACCCCGAACGAGAACGCGCGCTGCCTTTTTCACGCGCTTTCACTCACCGATAAGAGCCAGCCAATCATTGCGCAGTGCCTTATTGGTTTTTCCCACGTGCACTTTCACTCGGTACCTCTCACTGCCGCAGTTATCATGGACGACGCTATTAGTGCGGTGTCTCTCCCTGTATTCGATTTTTGGACAAATGCACCCACACTTTTCTTCCTTCGCATCGAGTCTAGTTTTCACTCAGCGAATATTACCAAGGAAGCAACCAAATTTCACAGGCTTGTTCAGGCTTTGTCATTGCAAGTTCTGTCTCAGGTTCAGGCAGTGATACAGAGTCCACCGGCCGATCAACCGCACACCCAGCTTAAAGCCGCTCTCCTTCGCCTGCATACTGTGTCTGACCGTAAACGGTACCATCAGCTGATTCGCGAGGAGTGTTTGGGTGACCGGAAACCCACCAAACTCCTCAGAAGGATGCAAACACTTCGCGGTGAGCTGCATATTGACGACAAACTGTTCAAGGAGATGATCCTTGAGCGTCTGCCCACGGATGTTCAAACCACTCCGGCATCCAGCTTAGAGGACCTCTCGGTCTCATGGCTAGCCGAGATGGCGAACAGGATGTTGGAGGTTCAGCGCTTACAACTGCCCTCCATTGCTCAGCTCTCCACTTCCCCCGTACCGACGCCTAATGCGCACCTTGTGACGCAGATGGCGGCCATGACAGCCGAGATGGCTTCGCTTAAACTCCAGCTTGCGCGCCTCTCCTCCAGCCGATCATTCAGTCGTCTCACTCGCAACCTCGAACTGGTGATGTCTGTTGTTATCATTCCAATTTTGGCACAGAGGTACATCGGTGCTCTTCCCTCTGTTCCTTCAAATCCCCGCAGGGAAACCAGTCTGTCAGAGTAGAGGCGACCGCCTTCTCTGGCTCCTCTTGCTCTGGTCGCACTTTCCATGTCTACGACACCTTGACTCGCGGACGGTTCCTAGTGGAAACTTGAGCTCAAATCATTGTAGTCCCTCCCACTCCAGCTGACCGCCGCTGTCCCAACGATGGTCTCCATCTCCAAGCTGTTAACTCTTTCCCCATTCCCACGTTCGGTAGCCTGTCCCTCACCCTTAACATTGGCCTTCGCCGGTCTTTCTCTTGGATTTTTGTGATTGTCGATGTCCCTCATGCAATCCTCGGCTGCGACTTTCTAGCCGAGTTTGACATGCTAGTGGACTGCTGGCGTTCCTGCCTACGTGAGCGCACTACCGGTCTATCTGTTTGAGGACTGACTCCTTTTACAAACCCTTGCAATTTATCTGTCGTGAATACATATATTGCCTGTCCTTAGCAGGAGCTTCTACTTGAACATCCGAACATCACTGGCCACCAGTTTCGCAGCGGCGAGGTTCAACAAGATGTTGTGCACCGCATTCGTACCTCGGGTTCTACTGCTTTCGCTCGTCCTAGACGACTGGTGCATGCGCGCCTGCCAGTTGTGAAAGCAGAATTTGAACATATGCTGCAAATGGGCGGCATTCGACCGTTCTAGAGCCCCTGGGCGTCACCTTTGCATATGGTGCCCAAGGCAACATCGGGTGACTGGCGACCCTGTGCGACTACCATGCCCTCAACAACCTCACTATTCCCGATCGTCATCCAGTGCCGCATCGTCAGGATTTAGCCCGACCCTTTTTGGCAAAGTGGTTTTCTCGAAGATTGACTTGGTACGTGCATCCATCAGATTCCTGTCGCCCCTGAAGATATCCCCAAAACAGCTGTTACTACACCTTTCGGACTTTTGGGTTCATCTGCATGTCTTTCGGCCTTCGTAATGCTGCCCAGATGTTTCAGAGGTTCATCGACCGTGTCCTGCGTGGCCTGCCTTTTGTGTACGCCTACATAGATGATCTCTTGGTGACTAGTCGGAGTGCTGAAGAGCAGAAGGAATATCTTGCCTTGGTGTTTGACCGCCTCGAAAAGTAGGGCGTCATCATCAACCCCACCAAGTGTGTTTTTGTGTGTCATCGCTCGAAATTTCTTGGCCATCATGTCGACTCTGATGGTTTGAGTTCTCTGCCTCCAAGGTAGATACTATTCGTGAGTTTCCTCCACCAACTTCCAAGCGTCAGTTACGACGTTTCCTAGGCATGGTCAATTTTTGCCGCCGATTCCGCCCCGAACTATGCTGACCTCATGCTACCGCTAACCAACATGCAATCAGGTCCCATGGGTCCCCTCAAGCTTACTGGTGAGGCACTGACCGCTTTCGAAAAGGTTAAGTTTACCCTTGCCGATGCCACCTTGCTCACGCATCCCGCTCCCGAAGCTCAGCTGTCCCTGATGGTAGATGCTTCGACCGTAGCCGTAGGTGCAGTTTTGCAACAACACCTTGTGTGTTCGACTCGACCGCTGACCTTTTTCTCCAAGAAACTTTTGCCAGCGGAGACGCGCTACAGTACATTTGGTCATGAACTTCTCGCTACTTACCTGGCTGTGAAGCATTTCCGAAATTTCCTTGAAGGCCGGGACTTCACAATTTTCACGGACCACAAGCCACTGACCTTTGCTCTTCGGTCCCACTCCGACAAGTACAACACGAGAGAGATTGCCCCCCTAGACTACAGCTCAACATCCACCACCGACATCCGCCACATTGATGGCACGAAAAACGAGGTGGACGACATGCTTTCCAGACCCTTACTTTCTGCTCTCCACGCTCACAAGGAATCGACCTTGTTCCTATGGCTGCTGAACAACAAGTCGGGTGTCCAGGTGACGAGTCAGTCAGCGTTCTCCAGCTATCGGACGTTCCGCTCACCACCGGGGCTAGCACCATCGAGCTGTGTCTCACACTTTTCATGAACTCTTACCTTCTGGGATCCGAGACTCACAAAAGCTTCTCGCGGAAAAGGTTCGTCTGGTCTGGCATGAACAAAGGACGTCAAAGCCTGGACACGGTCGTGTCTGAGTTGTCAGTGGAACAAAGTGCAGCGCCACAACAAGTCCCCACCCAGCACCTTCCCCAGCCCCGATGCACGGTTCAGCCATGTGCATCTCGATGTCGTATGCCCCTTTGCCTCACTCCAATGGTTTAACTCACCTCCTTACCTGCGTTGACCGCTACACCCGCTGGGCTGAAGATAACCCTTTGCCGAACAGGGAGGCAGTCACAATCTTAAAGGCTTTTGTCAGTCGTTGGATCACCGTTTTAGGTGCCCCATCCACGGTTACGACTGACCGAGGTGCCCAATTCGAATCTGCCCTCTTCCAAGCCCTCCTCAAATTTATCGGCTGCACTCGCATTCGGACTACTGCCTACCATCCAGCTGTTAACAGTATGGTTGAACGTTTCCACCGCCATCTAAAGACTACCCTGCGTGCCGCAGATGGCCCAACCAACGGGTCTGACAACCTGCCCCTAGTGCTCCTGGGCATTCGCTCGACGCTCAAGTCGGATCTGGACTGTAGTACGGCTGAATTTGGTGTTTTGGCACTACTCTCCAACTGCCAGGCGAGATGATCACTCCCAACCTCCCGTGGTGCCAATGAGTCTCCCACCAGTTTTTGTGCATCGCTTGCGGCAGTTTATGCGCTCACTTTCACCGATTCCTCCACGAGCTCCATCAACCGCATCTTATGTCGAAAAAGGCTTGGCTAACTGCACCCATGTGTTTGTTCGGTGTGACCGTGCGCGCAAGCCGCTTGAACCACCATACGAAGGGCCGTTCTGCGTTCTCTCACGCAACGTCACGACCTGCCGGATCCTTCGCAGTGACTAGGAGGACGTGGTCAGCGTCGATCGGGTCAAGGCTACTGTCATGGAGGAATCGCCAGACCTGAGCCAAGGGCAAGACTGTGCTGACCCCCTACCCTGTGCTCCTTTACCTTCCCTACCCCCCTCGTCCATCCTCTCTACCCTCTCTATCTACCCCACTTTCCCCCACCACCCTCGACCCTAACTCTTCCAGTGCCACTGACATTCGCACCGCTCGTAGCGGCCGTCGAGTCCACTTTCCCGACCGCTTTATCACTCAAGAGTTTTAATATTGCATTTACCTTCAGCTTCGTTTTTGCGTTGGCCTTCGGTCTAGGCGGGGGGTACTGCGGTAGCCCTTTGCCATATTTTATTTCGTACAAAACTTTCTACAGTTATTCCACTTGTTACACATTTGTTTAACTTACATTTACCCATATTTGTTTGAGTTGGCATTTATGCTCTGTAACGCGCCACACTCCAACTGGTTTGTGGTTCGGTGACATTAACTAATTTTCCACCTATGGCTTTGTTCTTCATGGGGCGGCGTCGTCAGCTGATTCCGTCGTATCTTAACCTTTGGCGTGGCTTGTCCCTCTTATTTCTTAGCGGGGGATCGTACTATCGATCTTAGTTGCCCTCTAAATTCTCCCGAGCTGTTCTCTCGCTCACAAATTTTCTGTTGGTTCCCAGCATTTCGTTTGATCACATGGCTTTTAACAAAATGAAGGTTCATCCGACCCATTTGTGAAAAACTCGGTAGGATTCGAATCCACGCCAGCAAGGGAAAGGCTTTAGTACAGCTAACGCTATGGCCAACTGAGCTACGAGGCCCTACCGGGAGCCGTGATGTTAATCACACTAAAATGAAAGTTGCCTGCGCCGACATCACATTCCTGACCCATTCCTCTTACGCTGCACCCATCCCCCCATTGTTGCAGTCGACCCAGTCCTTGAACAGCCTCTTGTAGAACAAGTGGGCTGCCTTCGAACATGCGGTTTTTTCTGCAATATCCCCATCAGTCCCGTCACATGAGTTTGGGGAGCACATGCGTTCTCGAACCACAAGGACCCCAAAACCGGGCTGTGCTGAAACATGAGACTTTTCAGTGAAGCGGAGGTAAGGCTCTCCCTGCCTTCACCCCCTCCTCACTACAATGAATCGGCACACTTATACCTATCATAGCGCGTTAAAAGTCACCGTTGAGGAGGTTTCCAACTGGTGGAATACCTCTTTTCCCCTTCGTACAATACTTGACGCCGCAAAGAGCCCGTCCTTAACTCCCCTTTTTTAAGCCTTACTCGCCTATGAAAGCTACAAGTTCAGGAAGTATGGGTCAAATGGATTGAACACATGTACCACATGCATAGACGAAGGCAAAGACCATTGTAACCCGCACACATTCAGCCGTCTGGGCATTGTCATGACGCTGAAATACAAAAGTTGTTAGCATAAGTTTCCACTTTTCCCTTGCACAATGAAGTCTCTTACTGCTTGCAATGACTGAACTATCGAGCGTTATTCAATGAACTGCAGCCACTTTTAGCCATTATAGTGAACAAGTTAGGTTTCTAAATTTCGCCACTAGCATTTTATCTAAGAACCTTGAATTACGTCGAAGTTTCCAGCACGCCCTTCTCTTGTCTTTTTTACTATCAACAAACGTCCGGTTGTCTTATTCGTGTTCAGTAAGCTAAAAGACCTGTTCACTCATCGAAACCCTTGACAATTGGAAGAGGAGATACAAATGATCTTCTGAATTTACTGCACCGGCTTGAGCTCGAGCTTTACGAGTTCTAGTTGTGCAGCCTGCTGCAAACAGCATACCTATCCTGGACCAGTTTGCTGATCCACAGCTGATCCCAAAACTCTTCACACGTCCCACCAACACTAGGATGCTCAGCTGACAAGCTTTATACAAATGCGGGCTCTTCGTAGGTTTGAGTTGCCATCACCTGGATATTCCCAGCGCCTAGTGTACCAACGTTGACCTCCGCTAGCTCCCTCAGAATACAGGCTGATTACCACTGCAGGCCACCTTGGTAGGTATATATTCCTCCAGTTTCTCTTGCAAAAAAGGGCGCACCTGGTGTAGTTGTGGGTGTTTGTTAAAAAAACGGCGCAAAGACCTATGTCAGTAAGACTTTGGGAATGTGAGACAATAACGAGAAATAATTCCAATCTGGTTAGTACCGATCACTAGATGGGCATAAAGCAAGCTAGTACAGGCCAACGCAAGGCCGTATGCCTACACCAGCGCTGATAACGACAGTCTGATCACCCGAGCTGATCCCGTGGGCATGTAAAAAACTTCATGTAAACCCCCTAGGGTGAGTGGACCGGGAGCCCACATGCGAAGGTGCAGTCTACCTGAATTTTGCAGGCCAAATATGCATCTCTGTTCTAACCTGATTGTCCCCGTCACTTACATTCCCTTCTCATTGGGTGTTCCTTCTTCGCCTACCGTCCCTGGCCCTCCTAGCTTAATCCGCCTAGGAAATACTGAAGCCATCAAAATAATACATGTCTTTATTACTATATTAACATAGAAAACAAAAAACAAAATAGCTCAACAAACAAATCTGTGATTAATAAACAATGGAAGCTTAAAAAATTAGCCAACAGATTCAATATACTGTAGGAATAGCTTCAGGTCGGGACGATAGGGCGCAAACTCACGTAGTACCTCCACAAGCGTGACGTCGGTCGCGTTGGGATGCCTAGCACAGTACTCCTGATAGAGGGCATTTTCAGTCCGAAGAACTCTTAGATGCTCTGGAGTTTCGTCATGGATAAAGTCACATCGACGGCCGTAGCGGCAGTAACCACTGAGACAGAATGCACGACAGACCTCTGTCTTGTAGCGTGGATGACGCGCTGTGAGATGCAGTTCCCGTAGGCCATGTGCAAACCTGCAACGTAGGCCGTATTCACAGGTCTTGTTCTTACTGATAAGGTAACGTTTGCAGAGTTCTGTCTTGTAGAGGCCCCTTCTGGTGGGCGTCAGGTTGAGTCCCAAAACCGGTGGCTGTACTGGTGGACTGAATGTATCTGGACTGCTTGGCGTCTTAGGTAGACTTGATGTGAAAGACCACTGAGAAGCGGAGTTAACCCGTTCCAGACTTTGGAACTGACTGTCGTTGTAGGTTTGCTCTGACCCACTTGGCGGCTGCTGTTGTTCTCGGTAGGGTTTGCTCAACTCAACAGAAAGCTGGAGCTCCAGTACCGCCCTGACGAGTTCGCCGACAATTTTATCACCTGCTGGCTGGCGTTGTTTGGGCGTTGAGTGAGTGATTTTTGACAGTACCTGGGCTACTGGTGATCGAATGGCAGTAGCTCTATCTGTGGTCTTGGATGCAGGTGCTTTGGGAGAGCATATTGGTGAATTTATGGGTTCATTTTTCCCAGAACGCAGAGGCAAACTGGGCAGCATCAGTGGGTCTCGATATTGGCAGTCCCTGACGTGCATTGTGACATGACCGCCACTCGCTTCGACCTTGCTGTTCCGTCCAAATCACACGCACGCCACACTTGCCGGATGAACGATGCTCACGCAAGGATATTGGCGATCACATGTCTCTTTAGACCAGTTATCAGAGGTGCACGCTTTGCCACCCCCTCCACATATTCTGCTTTTACTATGGCCTGGGCACACGCAAGGGCCGTGAGCAGTCGATATCGATTTTCTGATTGGCTGTGTCGGCTCCATGCCGTTGGCTGATCGTGGGAATGCGAAGCGTGGGGGGGCATGTATGTGTGTAAACCACCCAGCTCGAAGTCTTGCACGTGCTATTTATTGATTTACAGGCCGTAACGAATATTGCATGCACGATTACACGGCGTAAGCCCTTTTGAATCAATAAAGGAACGCCAAATAGATGAATTCGCGACGTCTTTGAAAGCTAAAGAAGCCTTTTTATAAAATTTGCTGGCTTATAGTCAATTTTGGTGACCAAGTCTCCAAATCAGAATAAACAAGCCTTAATAACAGACGTTTTTCTGTTGTCGTGCAATCTAGCTTCGACAAATCGAGTTCGATACGACCTGTTACTGAGACAACTGGCTGAGTCCTGTAGATTGAAAAAGTATCAAAACGGAAAGGAAAACTTCGCAAAATCGTAGTTTTCATGATTAGCTATAAATACCAAAGGGGAGCATAGGACTTGCAAGAAGAATACCAGCATAGTGAACGCATTTTGAAGATAGTTTTCATTCCAACCCGTTCGTGTCCGCGTAATTTTATACCCCAGAACTACTCCATACCAGCCCTAGCGAAAATATTTTGAGATGTCGGCTAAGGTTAGGTAGGTGCGATCAAAGTTTTTCTCTGAACGCATTCGCATTCCCTCGTGTTCTGTCGTATAAAACCGAAATTTATTATGGAATGATAGAAAAAAATATGAAAAATCGACGCATAACCATACCGACTGGACATGAGGTCTTTCAAGGTAGAGTAAAAGGCAAAACAAAGGTTCAGGAGGAGACTTGGTGCTCAACTTAAATTCTGCGAAAAATTATTGTCAAAGAGTTTTACTACTTATAGCAGAAGGGAATAAATTGCAAGAGGCAGTTTATCTATTTCACATCTTGTCCTTTTGACTGCAAGTTCTGCCACGGGCGAAAAAAAGAGTGGTCTTTAAACTTGATGGTACGAAAGGATAAACTGACTTCAAGATGACACTGCTCGCAAAGCCCAAAATGTAACCTTTATCCACCCCTCCAGCAAGCGTTTCTTCTAAAAGTCCTCGTAAGATTATGTCAGCAATCGTTTTGCCGCAAGCATGATCATATTAAACACTTTATCACTTAATTGGCTCTATGTTAGTCCTAAAACAATGCATGAATATAGCCTTAGTCTTCAACTTTTCTTTCAAGATGCATCAAAGCAAAACGAGAGGTAGACAACGTTTTACGGAAGAGTAGTGGGTAATCCTTACGGAGCCAGTCCTTTATTGGCCACTTGGAGCTTGATGCTATTTTTTGTTGAATGATATTTTTATCCCTCCAGTGCTAGTCTGCAGCCGCTAACACTTAGATTCGCCGAAATGAAAACAGGTTGGAGGAAGAGCCGAATCACATTTTTGATCTAAGCTGCGTCAGGTGACGCGACTAACCAATGAATCCAGCCCACAAATCACGCGCTCATTCCCCCCGAGTTACTCCTCTCCTACGGGCAGCAGTTTTAAACGCTCATGTCGCAAAACAGTTAGAATTGATCAACGGGAGGCTGAGAGTTAGACATATTTTATTTTTAACACCGCTCCGTGAGTGTTTTGAACAAACCTCCGCAAAGATTTAGGCAGATAAGGAGCTCATTGAAACGGAGATAGAGTATAAATGAGAGGACTTTTAGAGAACAGAGCAGTGAGTAAAGTAAAATGAAGACTATCTGTTAGCCACCTAGTCATAACTCATTCCATCAAGCAAAATGTCGAATGTTCCTTTCGATTGACGATCGGTCCTCCTTGTAGTGTTTGCATAAGCGCTCAATCCGAGGAGTTAGTACAAAATAAAGTTGCACTATTAGGGTAAAATAACTGTGAATAGACAGATTACATAAATTCTCTACTCAGCTCCTCAGTCATAGGGAAGAACAAAATGGCTTAAACAGGAGGTCGAAAGTGCCACCCGATAGCACAGCTTAATACCAACCCTACAAGTTAACGTTAAGCAAACCATACTGTCTAAACCTAAACCGGCATATACTCGAGCTAGTTTTTGCAGGGCTGGCAACGAGGGCCTTTTACCGAAGACAATCCTGTGGCTGAACACCCAATGGTAAAGGTAATTTGCGTTTTGAAATACAAGTGAATAGTCAAAAGCAGTCAAGTTTTGGGACCAGATTGCTGTAAAAGGACCAAAATATCTCGAAAAAACAGTCCCAATCAATTCAGAAACCATTCATTCTCGGGCATACACATCGCTGAAACGTACAGCAACAGGCGGAACCGGTTAAAGGGGCTTAGTGGCCGTTTAACGAGGCTCACGACAATGGTTTTCCATTTGTCTCACGACCGATGTACAGATGTCTGGTCCGGCTAGTAAGTGTCCAGGAAGTTTAGCCACAGCTTGAAAATTTTCACAAGGTTGACACTGCTAGCGGAGGTGCCGTTGTATTCGGGAAACTTTGGAGTTTCGATGAATCTGAGGATGACCGACAGGGACAATGGCTAACTGACAAGTGCAGTCACATTAAGAAGCTGCGAGGCGGCTACCTTAATGGTGTTAGTGTCCTGAGGAGCGGCGGATGAGTTGGTAGTTATTTTATTTCCATGGATGTGTAGCTGTCTGATCATAACAGTTCGAGCCTTGCACATGCATTGGCATATAGAGTAGGTAGTTAATCTAGAATCCACCTGCTGACAAGGAGGCTCAGATAGAAGAAGATGCGAAGGCTGGAACAAGAAGTTTATTGACCAGACGTTTCGGATTTCCACACGAACCCAGAGTCGGAGACAGTCACAGATAATTAGCACTTTTAAGTAATACGTGTTTTGGAAGAGTTGAATAATTTATCTGACCCAACTGTGAATAACTCATCGTCCCCGATGGGACGTCAACCCACGACAGCAAAAGCCAAAAAGTGCAGATTTCAGTGAAAACCTGTCAAGTCTGAGTAAACTTGCAGCGCGTGGGTCAGCAGTCAGTCATGCGGGGTGGGAGGAGGGGGGGGGGGTGAGGGAGAGGGTCCAGCTGGCTCAAGAGTTCGGGTTTTCTTCTCCGTATTTCAGCGGCGTCTGCAAAGCGCAATGGACGACAGTCGTCGTCCGAAATAAGACCTTAAATGTAGTCATTGGATCCACCGTCTAGCCAGTCTGGCCTTGTCATTGCACTTTTGGGCACCTTATTTTCCACCCTTAGCAGCCACCTCGGTGTACGTTCAACTGACGGAGTTGCCAATTGCCTTTGCGTGCGCCCAATTTATTTGCAGCCGTAACTACATGTAAACACATAAATACGATTTGATGTTGTTTGCATTGGCAGGATGTCTTTATTTGATCTAACTGGAATAGCCGTTGCAATGCCTATAAAGAACAATTAAGAGGCGGCGTACGTTCGTTCAATCGTGCGTCGAAGCCGTCGCCTAAGCACATCTGACAAACTATCACCCTTCGGAGAGAGAGGAGATGCTCATCGACTTTTTTGGAACGAATATTTCAGCAGAATTTTCTTGTCTGAATGGCGATACTTATCGAAAAATTTCTCCTGGTATCTGTTCTTCAGTAAACTGATCTCGTCATCGACCATACCTAAGGAACAGATTCTAGTGGCGCTGTAGTGACCCCACGCTGTGCCATGCTGAACACTGAACCTCTCGCATCTAGGTGCACGTGCGCGCCAGTGGCTGTCTGCGTCTTGGAAATCCTGCCTGTACACACCGGCCTAGCATCTTCAAGGCTGACGCACACCTAACCGCGCTGGATGCCCCGTGACGACCGTACGGTCATACACACACAAGGGGGAGTCTCAGACATGGCGGCTGGACGTGTCCTCATTCGACAGCAAACTTCCTCCACCCCCCTTCCGCGATAGTTCTGTACAGAATACACTATCCTCCAAGCTGGCGTCCCAATTCTTATCTCCTACGGAACCGGGCCAGAAGGTCGTAGGGGACAGGGCCTCCCCTATCCTCTTAGCCTGCTGCGATAGCTCTAGTGAACAGAGAAAACGAAATTTTGTTTTCCGGTGAAGCGTAACGAAACAGAGGGGATTGATGTACTGACCTTTTCAAGTGGTTTTATGATAGTTGGACTTCTGAATGGAACCATCTGCCCGCCTACTTACCAGAGCGCCCTGAGAAAGGTAGTGTGTTATTCTTCTCACGCTCGATCGTAAACTTGGTCTTTGAATGTGCCTCATTCATAGTCTTGAGTAATACTTCTCCCCTTTTACCTCTGTCGGTCATGCTATTCTGCCTATATTATCAGCCGCCGTGTGGCTGCACGCAGCTCCTCTTCTCTCTCATCTCTCTCTCTCTCTCCTCTCTCTCTCTCCTCTCTCTATCTCTCTCTCTCTCTCTCTCTCTCCTCTCTCTCTCCTCTCTCTCTCTCTCTCTCCTCTCTATTCAGCTAGTTACTATGCCTGTCTCGAGGACAGATAGAGAGAGAGAGAAAAGAGAGAAGAGAGAGAGAGAGAGAGAGAGAGAGAGAGAGAGAGAGAGAGAGAGAGAGAGAGAGAGAGAGAGATAGACAGAGAGAGACAGAGAGAGAGAGAGAGAGAGAGAGAGAGAGAGAGAGAGAGAGAGAGAGAGAGAGAGAGAGAGAGAGAGAGAGAGAGAGAGAGAGAGAGAGAGAGAGAGAGAGAGAGAGAGATAGAGCCTCAAGGCACAACGGGACAAGTGAGTCCTGTAACTGATCGGTAAACACCCCCTTACCATAGTCTCTGGGTTTTTTGACTATGGCGAAACCGTCATCCACATATTGTCTATAAAATGCGGTTTGCTGTAAGTTTTTCGGCTAATTTTCGCTCGAGGTTTGACATGAAGATGTCCACTAGGACTGGCCCTAAGGGAGCGCCCATAGCTAAACAGTCCATCTGTCGATAGAACTGTCTGTTGAACAATAACTGTACATCCTTCGTGCATATCTGTAGTAGTCCCCGCAGTTCCCCTGGTTCCAGGCATATTTCAACCGCATGCTCCAGTGACACGTTTGTTAACGGACTCTGCACATAAAGTAAGCTCATGTGTTTATTCAGTAAATCTTCATTCTTTAGCTCGTCTACGAACGAGCAAGTATCTTTCATAGCGTAAGCAGCGAGGTCGCATCTGACTGGTGCGATTTGTTGGACGAACCACTGGCCGAGTTGATGTTGCGATCATAACGGTACTCCTGGTTATGCCAATTTTGGTAGCCCGTATAGCCTAGGAATATTTGAACATACCGTCCTATTCTCGTCTATTGTTTGCTTTTCAAGTAAACAATTCATTTTTGCCCAATGCGGCCTTCCAGTGGTTTTGTTTCTTGTTTCCCAGGGGTTTTAGAAAAAAAAAACATTTTTGGGGGTCACTCAATACCGCTTCCATGTTACTAACATAATCAGTCTTGTTTAGAATCACAACACTGCGTCCTTTGAGAAGAAGTAGATGAGCTCGCCGGGAGAAGAGCTTTATTTGCGGAAGGTTCGGTTTGTTTTTCACGGTATCCTTGTGGTGTGGTTTCGATCTCCCTGATGATGAGCTCCAGTAACGAGGTTGTCACAACAGGGCCACTTTAGTAGCCACTCGTTATTCACGTGGTTTAATGTCCTAGGAGATCTACGAAGGTATTATCGGAAAGATTATAATTTTCTGGTCTTTTTCCATAGCTACCCTGATAACAAAAGCACGTTTTTTAGCCCACGGTGTTCGTACCTCCACACTGGCTTTCTGACAGAAGCCCTCGTTCCGGCGTACAGCGAATTGAGAGAAGAATTTACCGGTTTTATTTTAAAAAAATATGGGTACGGATGCCTTTTCATAGTCGCGTAAAGTGGCCACAAGAATGGGAACCGCCCCGCCCACTTAAAATAGGTGGCCTTGTAATAAATTTAAGGAACGGTAAAAGTGCGCATGTCTTAATAGGGACACTAACCCTACAATAAAACTAAACTGTAACCTTAACCCTATCCCTAACCCTAAACCCTACGGTTGACACGAAACTAAACCTTTACCTTTGAACTCATCCTGATCCTAACCCAAACTCCAACCTTAAACCTTACCTTAAACTGAACCTGAACTTAGCCCTAACCCTCACCCTAGTCCTAAACCTAATTTACCCGGAATTTTGAGCAAAGTCACGTGTATTGTGGGCGGTTCCCATTCCCGTGTCCTCTTTAGGTGGCCATGCAAGACGTCCTTAACAAAGTATGATACGCTATGATATGAAATAGCGAAGGAACTTAGAAGTGTGGCTTAATCACTTTTTTGTTTGCAGCTTGACTCACTCAAATCTGGTCTAAAGATTTACTTACTTAGACAACTATTGGTTATGTCATCTACTCAACTGACTTTGGCTCCTAGTCCCAAAACGCTCTTGGTCGAAGCATAATAAACAAACCCACGGAGCGAAGTTACTCTGACAGGCTGCAAAGTTCATTTTTAAAAATTATACAAACCCCAACTATTGAGATCGCTCTACTCTCGCCCGAGGTCGCCAGACACGATACAAACATCTTCGTCCGCTAAAAGAACACTTCTTCGGAAAAGGAACAATTAAAAGAAGTAGGAGCTGGTACGACCGTCCGAAGGCAGATTTGATGCTACTGGTCGTAACAAGGCCGTTTCAACTGACATTTACCACGGTAACAAGCACCCAGGTAGTTGTTTCTGACGGCAGACTCCTGCACGTACTCAAAAGCGCAAAAAATAAGGAAATATTGATCGATCAGTCTTATTCTTTTTCTTCTTCTTCTTCTTCTTCTTCTTCTTCTTCTTCTTCTTCTTCTTCCTCCGTTCGTGAATTCACCTGGAATTCGAACAGCCATCTCCCTTAATGAAAGAAAACTCTGGATGGCCTGAAGATTCAGGTCTATGAGGATCCGTATTTGCTCCTCGTGCCGGTACCGACAGCGGACAGATCGAATATTCCACCGTATTCTATGAACTTGCATGCCAATAAAATAAGGTCTGACTTGACAGTAATGTCGTCCAAATCCAGCGTCTTCTCGTTCCGAAGCATCCGCCCACAAAACCTACATAGGCAACAGCAACGTGGCAAAGAGGCGGCAATCTCCTGGTACCTATGCCAATAGAAACAGAGGCTGTGAAATATATCGAAAATGTGGTTGGCTGGTGAATACGCTAACCGCGGCGAAATAATTTTTTTTATAAGGGCTACCAAAACAATCTACAGATGCCAACCAACTGAAACTGCGCCGTGGCTCAGCTCAGACGGAACCGCCCAGCTTTCAAAGAAATCTCAAGCCATGTGACGTGCAGAGCAGAGCACTTTATACGCGTCCTTAATCGCTTATCCTCTCTCAGTCTGCGAGGAGGCCATTAACAGACTTACCACGTGTAAACATATTCTGACCTTCACTATACGCCGTGCGGCAGGGGAGGATCGGGACAGTGTGGCTAGGACGGCTCCGAGTGCCGATTCAATTCCACCAGAGGATAGCGACTGCACTGGCCCTCAACTTTGAACCAAGCAACCTCACTGTTTCCGGGGGTGTGGAGATGAGGACAAACCTAACAGCACTTCATTGCCCATATCTTCAATCAACCAAAACCCACTACTGTATCATACTTTGTTAAGGACGTCTTGCATGGCCACCTAAAGAGGACACGGGAATGGGAACCGCCCACAATACACGTGACTTTGCTCCAAATTCCGGGGAAATTAGGTTTAGGACTAGGGTGAGGGTTAGGGCTAAGTTCAGGTTCAGTTTAAGGTAAGGTTTAAGGTTGGAGTTTGGGTTAGGATCAGGATGAGTTCAAAGGTAAAGGTTTAGTTTCGTGTCAACCGTAGGGTTTAGGGTTAGGGATAGGGTTAAGGTTACAGTTTAGTTTTATTGTAGGGTTAGTGTCCCTATTAAGACATGCGCACTTTTACCGTTCCTTAAATTTATTACAAGGCCACCTATTTTAAGTGGGCGGGGCGGTTCCCATTCTTGTGGCCACTTTACGCGACTATGAAAGGCATCCGTACCCATATTTTTTTTAAATAAAACCGGTAAATTCTTCTCTCAATTCGCTGTACGCCGGAACGAGGGCTTCTGTCAGAAAGCCAGTGTGGAGGTACGAACACCGTGGGCTAAAAAACGTGCTTTTGTTATCAGGGTAGCTATGGAAAAAGACCAGAAAATTATAATCTTTCCGATAATACCTTCGTAGATCTCCTAGGACATTAAACCACGTGAATAACGAGTGGCTACTAAAGTGGCCCTGTTGTGACAACCTCGTTACTGGAGCTCATCATCAGGGAGATCGAAACCACACCACAAGGATACCGTGAAAAACAAACCGAACCTTCCGCAAATAAAGCTCTTCTCCCGGCGAGCTCATCTACTTCTTCTCAAAGGACGCAGTGTTGTGATTCTAAACAAGACTGATTATGTTAGTAACATGGAAGCGGTATTGAGTGACCCCAAAAAATGTTTTTTTTTTTCTAAAACCCCTGGGAAACAAGAAACAAAAACACTGGAAGGCCGCATTGGGCAAAAATGAATTGTTTAATTGAAAAACAAACAATAGACGAGAATAGGACGGTATGTTCAAATATTCCTAGGCTATACGGGCTACCAAAATTGGCATAACCAGGAGTACCGTTACGATCGCAACATCAACTCGGCTAGTGGTTCGTCCAACAAATCGCACCAGTCAGATGCGACCTCGCTGCTTACGCTATGAAAGATACTTGCTCGTTCGTAGACGAGCTAAAGAATGAAGATTTACTGAATAAACACATGAGCTTACTTTATGTGCAGAGTCCGTTAACAAACGTGTCACTGGAGCATGGGTTGAAATATGCCTGGAACCAGGGGAGCTGCGGGGACTACTACAGATATGCACGAAGGATGTACAGTTATTGTTCAACAGACAGTTCTATCGACAAATGGACTGTTTAGCTATGGGCGCTCCCTTAGGGCCAGTCCTAGTGGACATCTTCATGTCAAACCTCGAGCGAAAATTAGCCTAAAAACTTACAGCAAACCGCATTTTATAGACAATATGTGGATGACGGTTTCGCCATAGTCAAAAAACCCAGAGACTATGGTAAGGGGGTGTTTACCGATCAGTTACAGGACTCACTTGTCCCGTTGTGCCTTGAGGGCTCTATCTTCTATTCTTACTCTCTCTCTCTCTCTCTATCTTCTTCTTCTTCTTCTTCTTCTTCTCTCTTCTCGTCCTCGAGGCGTCACACAGCTAACGAAGGAATAGAGAGAGAGAGAGAGAGAGAGGAGAGAGAGAGAGAGAGAGAGAGAGAGAGAGAGAGAGAGAGAGAGAGAGAGAGAGAGAGAGAGAGAGAGAGAGAGAGAGAGAGAGAGAGAGAGAGAGAGAGAGAGAATCGTCAGCAGCCACACGGCGGCTGATAATATAGGCAGAATAACATGACCGACAGAGGTAAGGGAGAAGTATTACTCAAGGCTATGAATAAGGCACATTCAAAGACCAAGTTTACGATCGAGCGTGAGAAGAATGACACACTGCCTTTCTCAGACGCTCTGGTAAGTAGGCGTGCAGATGGTTCCATTCAGAGGTCCAGCTATCATAAACCACTTGAAAAGGTCAGTACATCAATCCCTCTGTTTCGTTACGCTTCACAAAACAAAATTTCGTTTTCTGTCTGTTCACTAGAGCTATCGCAGCAGGCTAAGAGGATAGGGGAGGCCCTGTCCCCTACGACCTTCTGGCCCGGTTCCGTAGGAGATAAGAATTGGGACGCCAGCTTTGGAGGATAGTGTATTCTGTACAGAACTATCGCGGAAGGGGGGTGGAGGAAGTTTGCTGTCAAATGAGGACACGTCCAGCCGCCATGTCTGAGACTCCCCCTTGTGTGTGTGAGACCGTACGGTCGTCATAGGGCATCCAGCGCGGTTAGGTGTGAGTCAGCCTTGAAGATGCTAGGCCGGTGTGTACAGGTCAGGATTGCCAAGACCCAGACAGCCACTGGCGCGCACGTGCACGTAGATGCGAGAGGTTCAGTGTTCAGCATGGCACAGCGTGGGGTCACTACAGCGCCACTAGAATCTGTTCCTTAGGTATGGTCGATGACGAGATCAGTTTACTGAAGAACAGATACCAGGAGAAATTTTTCGATAAGTATCGCCATTCAGACAAGAAAATTCTGCTGAAATATCCGTTCCAAAAAAGTCGATGAGCATCTCCTCTCTCTCCGAAGGGTGATAGTTTGTCAGATGTGCTTAGGCGACGGCTTCGACGCACGATTGAACGAACGTACACCGCCTCTTAATTGTTCTTTATAGGCATTGCAACGGCTATTCCAGTTAGATCAAATAAAAACATCCTGCCAATGCAAAACAACATCAAATCGTATTTATGTGTTTACATGTAGTTACGGCTGCAAATAAATTGGGCGCACGCAAAGGCAATTGGCAACTCCGTCAGTTGAACGTACACCGAGGTGGCTGCTAAGGGTGGAAAAATAAGGTGCCCAAAAGTGCAATGACAAGGCCAGACTGGCTAGATGGTGGATCCAATGACTACATTTAAGGTCTTATTTCGGACGACGACTGGCGTCCATTGCGCTTTGCAGACGCCGCTGAAATACGGAGAAGAAAACCCGAACTCTTGAGCCAGCTGGACCCTCTCCCCTCAACCCCCTTCCTCCCACCCCGCATGACTGACTGCTGACCCACGCGCTGCAAGTTAACTCAGGCTTGACAGGTTTTCACTGAAATCTGCACTTTTTGGCTTTTGCTGTCGTGGGTTGACGTCCCATCGGGGACGATGAGTTATTCACAGTTGGGTCAGATAAATTATTCAACTCTTCCAAAACACGTATTACTTAAAAGTGCTAATTATCTGTGACTGTCTCCGACTCTGGGTTCGTGTGGAAATCCGAAACGTCTGGTCAATAAACTTCTTGTTCCAGCCTTCGCATCTTCTTCTATCTGAGCCTCCTTGTCAGCAGGTGGATTCTAGATTAACTACCTGCTCTATATGCCAATGCATGTGCAAGGCTCGAACTGTTATGATCAGACAGCTACGCATCCATGGAAATAAAATAACTACCAACTCATCCGCCGCTCCTCAGGACACTAACACCATTAAGGTAGCCGCCTCGCAGCTTCTTAATGTGACTGCACTGCAGTTAGCCATTGTCCCTGTCGGTCATCCTCAGATTCATCGAAACTCCAAAGTTTCCCGAATACAACGGCACCTCCGCTAGCAGTGTCAACCTTGTGAACATTTTCAAGCTGTGGCTAAACTTCCTGGACACTTACTAGCCGGACCAGACATCTGTACATCGGTCGTGAGACAAATGGAAAACCATTGTCGTGAGCCTCGTTAAACGGCCACTAAGCCCCTTTAACCGGTTCCGCCTGTTGCTGTACGTTTCAGCGATGTGTATGCCCGAGAATGAATGGTTTCTGAATTGATTGGGACTGTTTTTTCGAGATATTTTGGTCCTTTTACAGCAATCTGGTCCCAAAACTTGACTGCTTTTGATTATTCACTTGTATTTCAAAACGCAAATTACCTTTACCATTGGGTGTTCAGCCACAGGATTGTCTTCGGTAAAAGGCCCTCGTTGCCAGCCTTGCAAAAATTAGCTCGAGTATATGCCGGTTTAGGTTTAGACAGTATGGTTTGCTTAACGTTAACTTGTAGGGTTGGTATTAAGCTGTGCTATCGGGTGGCACTTTCAAACTCCTGTTTAAGCCATTTTGTTCTTCCCTATGACTGAGGAGCTGAGTAGAGAATTTATGGAATCTGTCTATTCACAGTTATTTTACCCTAATAGTGCAACTTTATTTTGTACTAACTCCTCGGATTGAGCGCTTACGCAAACACTACAAGGAGGACCGAACGTCCATCGAAAGGAATATTCGACATTTGCTTGATGGAATGTGTTATGACTAAGTGGCTAACAGATAGTCTTCATTTTACTTTACTCACTGCTCTGTTCTCTAAAAGTCCTCTCATTTATACTCTATCTCCGTTTCAATGAGCTCCTTATCTGCCTAAATCTTTGCGGAGGTTTGTTCAAAACACTCACGGAGCGGTGTTAAAAATAAAATATGTCTAACTCTCAGCCTCCCGTTGATCAATTCTAACTGTTTTGCGACATGAGCGTTTAAAACTGCTGCCCGTAGGAGAGGAGTAACTCGGGGGGAATGAGCGCGTGATTTGTGGGCTGGATTCATTGGTTAGTCGCGTCACCTGACGCAGCTTAGATCAAAAATGTGATTCGGCTCTTCCTCCAACCTGTTTTCATTTCGGCGAATCTAAGTGTTAGCGGCTGCAGACTAGCACTGGAGGGATAAAAAAATCATTCCACAAAAAATAGCGTCACGCCAAATGAACAGTACTTTTTGGACGAAGTCGCCCCTGCTCCACATATCTGACACGTCGAAAGATGTTTTGGAAACACTGTAACTGCTCTTGGGCATCATAAGTTGTTATTTACGGTCAAAAAAAGCAACCGTGGTGTTCTGAAAGCAAATCTTTGCATGGAATCGGTGGATTTCTTTCACTAAGCTACCCCTTCATTGACTGAGAACACTTAAGCGAATGAGCCGTTTGGGCCGCATATTGTGGTTTTTCCTTATTTCTCATGTTTCAATCTCCCTATATTTAATTTCCTCCACTACTTTTGGCTATCCTCTATATTCATTGCTTTCAAAAATTCATTCTTAATTATGTACTAGGTTGAACCGAAGTCATTATCCAGAAATATTTTAGAACCCGCTGAGAACACTCAAATCGAACTGCCCACCAACCATGAGTGGACTCGCCGAATTCTCAGACAAGTCCGGGAATAAATGTCTCCGATAAAAGTTTTGACTCTCCTTGGCATGGGACAGGACTGCTTTTAGGGGTTTATGATAAGTGACCTATAAAGACCGTCTCATTGGTCATATCTGCATCTCACGCGTCATCTGAGCAACCCTTAGTATACTCAGGTTGGATCAATTTATGACAATGAGCTTGGATGAGCAGATAATCAGTCAACGGAGACAGCTCGTCATCATGCTAGAAATTTCTCCCCTAAACAGATTTCCTAAAAAGCTTCGCAGTACAATTTTCGACAAATTTTATAGTTAAAAATGCTGCAAAGATTTAAAAAATACCCATGGGTTTTACCCAAGCAAGAGTGTTTATCGACCAAATTCTGCCCTTCTTTAGTACCCAACTGCTCATGGACAGAGGTTCTATTCACCTACCTTATAGTTTCCATTTTTGATGGAAGGACCATTCTATCGGCCGCAGTATTTCATCAGTGTGCCGTCCCCTGAAATATGAAGAAAATATTAAGGAGAAGAAGAAGAAGAAGATGATGATGATGATGATGATGAGGAGGAGGGAGGAGGAGGAGGAGGAGGAGGAGGAGGAGGAGGAGGAGGAGGAGGAGGAGGAGGGAGGAGGAGGAGGAGGAGGAGGAGGAGGAGGAGGGAGGAGGAGGAGGAGGAGGAGGAGGAGGGAGGAGGAGGAGGAGGAGGAGGAGGAGGGAGGAGGAGGAGGAGGAGGAGGAGGAGGAGGAGGAGGAGGAGGAGGAGGAGGAGGAGGAGGAGGAGGAGGAGGAGGAGGAGGAGGAGGAGGAGGAGGAGGAGGAGGAGGAGGAGGAGGAGGAGGAGGAGGAGGAGGAGGAGGAGGAGGAGGAGGGAGGAGGAGGAGGAGGAGGAGGAGGAGGAGGAGGAGGAGGAGGAGGAGGGTATGACAGAATAGGAAAGGGAAGAAAATGAAGAACGCAGTTGACCATATTGACCATTTGTGTTTCAATTGCTTTGCAACTTTCGCAGGAACACCATCACGACACAGAGAACACTCATCAGAAGCGTTGCTACAGCAAATTTTTTATCTCTGCAGTGACCTGATCGGATACTTGGGAATCTACTGTTGTCCGAAGGGAGGACCTACGCCAGGAGCGCCGGATCACACCTTTGACGTCAGAGTGGTTTACTTGCGCCGTCCACACGCACCCAAGTGTCACGAGAACAATTCGGTCTTGTGAGCATGCACGATAACCAGCAGTATGGCGTCATTCATCAGCCATGCATCACCGTTAGACAGGGAAGTCTTCCAATTTTGCAGCGAGAGAGAGAGAGAGAGAGAGAGAGAGAGAGAGAGAGAGAGAGAGAGAGAGAGAGAGAGAGAGAGAGAGAGAGAGAGAGAGAGAGAGAGAGGTTGATTCAGCTCGGATCCTAGAGCTTAATGGCCTCGTTTTATGCAAAAAACCTGCTTTCAAACTACCCGGAGGTCCTATGGGTTGTGGTTTCGACAATTGCCAGCTGATGGTATAACCTTGTTCTCCGCTGTAATGCAGATCAGTGGTGGATAGGATTCTCATACTGTAACCCCTATGACACTCGGTTAGGTGAGACCCGAGACCCACTGCTTGGACGTCAAGCTTGCGTGGAGCTAGCGGCTAGCACATAGAGTATGTGAAGGCAGCCTAGTCTACCCATTCTGTCAGCATCGTCCTCAGTTAAGACAGAAATCTCAGGAGTCCCCGAAGACACCGAAGACCAATCGACCACGCACTAAATATATCACCTAAATTAGAAAGGCAAGCATCAGGATGGATGGTTCTTGCGTGGCATGCCGAGGCA
This sequence comes from Schistocephalus solidus, assembly GCA_017591395.1. Classification (NCBI taxonomy): domain Eukaryota; kingdom Metazoa; phylum Platyhelminthes; class Cestoda; order Diphyllobothriidea; family Diphyllobothriidae; genus Schistocephalus; species Schistocephalus solidus. Next base: position 85,826 of record WEDG01000072.1, on the reverse strand, counting down.
GTCTTACACCCGACTTCGAATGGCCCCTACATCACTTGCTTCGTGTCAACTAGTTTATAGGTTAAGGAATCAAGGAAAAACGCGTTTTTATTTGTTTAATGCAACGTGACTCCGTTCGAAGGAGTCATGTTAATTAGTGCGCATCACAACTTTGTTTTTGCATTTCGACTCTTAACTGATAAATGTTTAAAGTCTATACACCTTTTTAACACTTTCACAAGTCAGAAGACCTGTTTTGCAAGCGCTGAAGTGGTCCACCAAAATGAGCAGAGTTTTAAAGGAACAAGGCTGGTACTTAGTAAAGCCAATCTACATGTTTGTTGGTCTACTTAATAGGCGCAACCCGAACTGTTTTCGGGCCTTAACGGACTCGAATGAATCAGCTAGTGTTCTTTTTCGGTCTTTTTAAGTTGATTGCCACCACACCTTGGTCTCGACACCCAGGACTTAGCGGTTGAGACAGGATTTTTCAAGGTCATCTGGTATGGCCGATCACCGATCTCGGCTGGCAGTAGGATAGAAATTACGATGACCAGGAGATTCAGATGTAAACTTCAGGCTCCCACCCTGGAGGGCTGGAGTAAACATTAACCGAGGCATCCTGGTTCACACATTTTGGCAATCCACTATCTACCTGTGCCTTCGAGGCTTGCAGTTCTGTTATCCGATCATATGCAATATTGCTCTCTATGTCTAGCACACATGGTCAACAAGAATGTGGCTCTCAATAGGGTTCTATTGGAGCTTTGGTAAGCTAACGCGATGCAATGCCTTCAAAGTCTTTCTTTGGTGATATCCCCTCCACAGCCCTCTCACAGAGAGCGAGAGAGAGAGCTACGCTTTATTTTGAAAGTAAAATGTCCTCCATTCACCGTGAATAAGTTTGGGCACACAAACCACAAAATACCGGAGGATAACAAAGGAATGGCCGAAGAATGCATGTATTGACATCACGAAGAATCGCCCTTGAATACGTCTCAAAATATCGATCAAATTGGACTTCCTTCAAAACGGTGCCAGCGTCGTGCGCTGATGACCTCATTGCTGTTGTTCGAATAAACCACTAGGGTTAACATTTGGTATATAATGGGTGAAATAGGCCAACCGACGTACAGATAAGAGGATTCACATGTGAATTGAGAACAGAAAAGTTGACGGCTCAATTTCAAAAGCCCGATCGGTGACAATGAGAGTCTGTCAGTTCAGGCGCTTTCGCATCTGTCAAGTCTCTTCATTCGTTTATGCTATAAACCTCCAGCAGTCGAGGCTTTAGCTATAGTAGTCGAAATTTCAAGCATCCACGCGACTGAGGTACTGTTGAAACCCATAGATTGGGGTGCAATCGACCTACTCTAACATCGGACAGATTAGAAAACCGATTAGCAGGGGCCATTCATTAGCTAATGAAGCCTGCTGAACTTCGGTTGAATAACCTCCAACTCGCTTGGATGCCTCCGAATCACATAAAGTACTGACTACTGAAATAAAATGCAGTTTCTCAGTGAGTTTGAATATGTGAGTGCACAATTCTCATGAAATGTTAACCAGAATTATCAACTGCGTTTCTGAATAGGAAAGATTGCTTAATTTAATTTTTTTATACGGAGTATAGAGAAGCATACTGCTAATATATTTCAATTATGCCAGAATTCCGGCTTCTGAGCGCCCCACTTTTCAGAAGCCTAAAAATCCTCACTCGATAGAAATTACTACTTACTTAATATACACTTTTCCGGTGATCTTCTATGCAATTATCAATGCAAATATATTTACTAACCAAGATGTCCAAAATATTCTATCGTGTACTCCTATGGTTGCAACTTACGTCTGCTTATGTTTTTACAAGAATAAAGCGTATTTTTCGACTTTATAAAGCTTGTACTTATGCAATTTTTAAGATTTGGAAATATCCATGTGAATAGCATCTTACCCGTTTTTAATGCTCCTTGTGAGGTATACAACACAGTCCATATCTAGGGCAAACGCCTATCGGCCCTACATGATATCATTTGAATAGCATAGAGGAATATACGACTTGCATTACATGACAATTATACAGCTTGTAGACTCCAAACCTTAAACTCAAATGCAACCACAGACAGGACTCAAATTAATTGGGAACTGAAAAACCTTTTAAAAGGAAAGGTGTCAATTCGCTGAGCATAAAATTTTAAGCAGACGTGATTTGCTGTGGTACGCACAGAGGCGGGTTCGCCAGCTCCGTCAGCCACTGTGCCCACTCCCACATCAGAAAACTGACCGGCTCGGCCGATGGCCTGATGGGGAAGAGGGTGAGGTCGACGGATCAGCGCATTTTCCTCACTATAAACAATCTGACGCGCTTGAAGCTATCACGGTGCGCTAAAAGCCGTGGCTTGGACAGCTGACAGGTTACCTCGGTCCGCCGGACTGAGCGGCAAGGGCTTCTTCTCAATTTTGCCTTTATGGGAAATGGTTTAGCCAGCAACTACCATCGATAAAACGATCCCACGCTAAGAAATAAGAGAGACTAGCCACGCCAAAGGTTACGATAAGACGGAATCAGCTGACGACGCCGCCCAGTGAAGAACAAAAGCCATAGGTGGAAAATCAGTTAATGTCACCGAACCACAAACCATTTGGAGTGTGGCGCGTTACAGAGCATAAATGCCAACTTAACCAAATATGGGTAAATGTGAGTCGTGCGCTGGTCGAATAAACTACACTGATTTGAGCCCCCAGTTTCCACTAGGAACCGTCTGCGAGTCAAGATGTCGTAGACATGGAAAGTGTGACCAGAGCAAGAGGAGCCAGAGAAGGCGGTCGCCTCTATTCTGACAGACTGGTTTCCCTTCGGGGATTCGAAGGAACAGAGGGAAGAGCACCGATGTACCTCTGGGCCAAAATTGGAATGATAACAACAGATATCAGCAGTTTGAGGTCGCGAGTGAGACCGATGACGGCTGGGTGAGAGACTAGATGATCGGCGGGAGATGAGGCGTGCAAGCTGGAGTTTAAGCGAAGCCATCTCGGCCGTCATGGCCGCCATCTGCGTCACAAGGTGCGCATTAGGCGTCGGTAAGGGGGAAGTGGGGAGCTGAGCAATGGAGGGCGGCTGGAACCGGTGAACCTCGAACATCCTGTCCGCCATCTCGGCTAGCCGTGAGACCGAGAGGTCCTCTGAGCCGGATGCCGGAGTGGTTTGAACATCCATGGGCAGACGCTCAAGGATCATCTCCTTAAACAGTTTGTCGTCAATATGCAGCTCACTGCGAAGTGTTTGCATCCTTTCTGAGGAGTTTGGTGGGTTTCCGGTCACCCAAACACTCCTTGCGATTTAGCTTATGGTACCGTTGGTGGGCAGACACAGTATGCAGGCGAAGGAGAGCGGCTTTAAGCTGGGTGTGCGGTTGATCGGCTGGTGGACTGTGTATGACTGCCTGAACCTGCGACAGAGCATGCAATGACAAAGCCTGAACAAGCCTGTGAAATTTGGTTGCTTTCTTGGTAATATTCGCCGAGTGAAAACTAGACTCGATGCGAAGGAATAAAATTTCGGGTGCATTTGTCAAAAAATCGGGTACGGGGAGAGAGACCGCACTAATAGCGTCGTCCATGATAACTGCGGCAGTAAAAGTGCACGCGGGGAAAGGTTCAAAAAGGCACTGCGCAATGATTGGCTGGCTCTTGTCGGTGAGTGAAAGCGCGTGAAAAAGGCAGCGCGCGTTCTCGTTCGGGGTCAACACTTTAGTGAGCAACTACGATCCCACGCAATGACGTAAGAGGGCCAAGCCAAGCCAAAGGTTACGATACGACGGAATCAGCTGACGACACCGCCCATTGAATAAAAAAAGCAATAGGTGTAACATTAGTTAATGTCACCGAACCACAAACCAGTTGGAGTGTGGTGCGTTACAGTTAATAAATGCCAACTTAAACAAATATGGGTAAATGCGAGTTAAGTAAATGTGTAACAAGTGGAATAACTGTAGAAAGTTTTGTACAAAATAAAATATGGCAAAGGTCTACCACAGTGGGGCACAGAGTGAGGTAGATGCCACGTAAGTCTGCTCACCCTATAATACAGCGCAATTCCCCGTCCCTACACAATCATGCTATGGAGCACATGGTGGATATCGTCGAAAGCTATGGTCTAACTGGCATGTTGGAATTGCCTATATGCCACACCCTGTACTACATGTGACCTTGCCTTGAACTACAGGGAGGGTAAATATTTCCGCCTCCTAACCATAACCCTTCCCCTACCCTTAACCCTAAACCTAATTTCCGGGGAGTATGGCCCCAAGTCATCCGTATCACGGACGGTGTCTTGTCTTTTGTCCTGCCCGGGGGCATATAAGCGTTCCCTAACAATTTTTTTGAGATCATTAAGCATTAATGAAAAAGAACTGATGTTATTCAAACAGCCCATTTTTACCGAAGGCGGTTTTTCAGGAAACCGAAAAGAATTGCATTCAAATTTCGGCCTCCTGGCATGTCTGAAACGTCTTTAGCTTAGGCTGCATGATAATCGATCTTGCAACCCGACTTAAGTCATAATTCCTAAGCGAAAACCCTTCTCAGTATGCCGTATAACATTTCATGCGATGAATAACTGATAGCGAATTAATTTTTTATGGCATCGCGGTTATTAATTTAGTGAGTTGTGTTAACTCATACGCGGTCTGCAAATATGCCGAAACTTCCAAAACTGAAAAATTTTGTTCATGCACAATTGCTGACTTACGCCTCGATATGTAAGTATGAAAATGCATTTATTGTAAGCATATGCATTAGATTTTAAGAGTCTTCATGATCAATATCACTTTCCTCTTCGCCAGAGAGACCACTGGCACTCGATTCTTCATCATCTACGTCTTCCATCTCAGAAATGGCTGACGTAGCTTTTCTAGATTCTTGTTGGTTTTATTGATGCAACCTTGAACAGTATGTGTTTGCAGAGTATCAAAAGCGTCTCTGAAGCGTTGAGGGACCTCTTTGAATGTAGTTGCAGTTGTGTACTTTTTAACCGACATTTTCTTTGACAATAATTCATTCCATTTCAATGGGTTGCCGATCAGAGTAACGAGGTGGGCCATTCCTATGATAACCGGACGAAAATTGGCCTTAACAAATTGATGCACTTTATTCTACAACATTAGTTTTGTCTCATTGACTTATCGTGGAAATGGGGGCATTCCCAACGCTTTCCAAAAAATACACATACAAAATATATGGCTAATTACGTCGATTTCAGAGAGTTTTAGGGGTCGGTAGATGGTTTATCATATTGAAAAATCCAAAAATACCCTCGATGCTGTTGCCTACTGTGAAGTTATTTTTACAGAGTCTTACGTTTTTTCCAAATTGCTTAGTTAGGAGGGGGGTTTGCGTTTTAAAATAGATTAACTGATAGTTTCTGTTTTAAAATAACCAGATTTCTCACTCGTTTGCATAAACAGCTTGTCTGAAGCTCATATAATATTCCGGTAAACAAGAACCCTCTTGCATACGCTGTGAGTTGTACTAATAAACCTGAGCCTCCACCTCGGCCACATTAGGACAACATGTAGAATCGCAAATGGAGACAGTTAGCATCGGATATGGTTCCTTCGCAAGATTTTCCAGTAGTATCTCTGATATTCGCCATGATAAATACATAATGATCTGAATTTACTGATCAAATTTGCCGCCACAAGTTGGGGTGCCAAACTCCAGGAATTCATTGAGTTCCTTTTACACTAAGGGATCATTGGTCTTGGCTAAGTTCTGTGAAAATTCCCACTTTACGATTGAAAATTCAATTAGAAAACGTTTAGTTTTGGTAACCCATCATCGGGTTACTAAAATAACACGGATAAAGACCTTTTGAGTTATCAACAGTGTTTATATATGCCTTGAGGGGAAGGGTTAGTCATACGCCTCGTTCCCACACCACCTGCATGACGGAGGCGGCATGTTGAGGACGTTTGAAGTGGGGAGGTGAGCCCTGTCTGTAGGTCAAACACGTGGAGTGCGTGTAACCGCTAGCAGGGGAATGAGGCGACGCACGATCACCACCTGGAGTCGGGCGGGGATGACAGACTGTCGTCTTCTGACTAGAGAGAGCTAAATTCGCTAACTGATTGGCCACTGCCTCGGCTGTTGCTAGCACCCGTTTGCGTCAGACTTTAGAATGGTGTGCTGGCTTTGATGGCTTTTTTGATATCAATGTGGTGGCTCGTATCGAGTATGTAGGCGAGAATTGAACTTGAAATCGACCGATTTTCCCCTTTATCTAGCCAGACAGGTGTATGTTTGCGTACCCTCTTTTCCAGATGCCTCGTGGTACGGCCAATTTATCCAGTTCCATAGGAGCAGGTGAATGAATAAATAAACATCGATTATGTCAGCAACGGCAGTTGGTCTTTACCCCCTAACCGTAGGAGTCAAGTTAACCACGGGAAGGCACTCGTAATAGGTGTCTATAGACATTTTCGATTGCCGCGTCACCTGAAAAAGGCAGTCTTGGAAGTAAGTTCTTCTTTTCTGCAATTTCAACGGCAGGCTTTGTTGCACTCTCCTTAAAATTCCGGAGGAGGAATCTCTCTAGATAGCCGTTTTCGTGGAGCGTGCTCTGCAGCTGTTGGAGCTCGGCTTCCACAGTTTCAGGAGAGCAGGTGCGAGCCGCTGCTCCCCAGAGTAAATAGCGTTGTAGATTTTGGGAAAGAAATAGCTAAACTTAATGTATTGCCCCATCCGGGATTTCTTTTGGAATACCTTGCGATGGATAAGCCCACCCTCTTGGCTTTGTAGAAGGACATCGAGGGACGCGATTTCGTTATTCGTCTTAGTCCTTGCGGCAAAATGTAGCAAAGGCTGCGCCTTGTTAAATTTCTGAACGTCTTGCGCACCCATCAATACCCTAATCCCCAGCCCTACCATCAGCGCAAAAACGACGATCAGTAGCACAACCCCTAGCCGACTCAGCACCTCCCGATCCATCCTGTCCTCACTGCCATCGCACATCCACCTCACATATCGGCCCGGTTGGTCAATTGCAAATTCATCGCACGAAGGCTGGGAAACCAGTTACTGGCATCCCGAAATACTGCCATCATTTCCGTCTCCACTGTGCACACTGCCCGCGCAAATTCACTCACCGCATGGGTCTACTCGGCCACATGCGCCTTCACGAAAAATTGCGATAAATCACCGCAAGCCTCACACATGCACTCTCCCAACACCAGCACCTCACACGTAAGTAAAAAAGGGTACTTTTCGGCTCCTCTTCACGAAGCTTCTCAGCTGAGTGTGAGAGCTGTGTTGCACCCATTATGACTAGGTATGGTAGGACAGGCTGTAGTGACACGCAGGCTCTCAGGTTGTGAGCTCTGAGGTCGGTTACGGCGCCTCTATTTCCTTCTTGCTACAGGTCAGGTGTTTGTTGTGTATCAGGCAGGGTGGTGGTACGTTTAGGTAAAGATTTCGTCACGCTAGTTATCTGCGACCCAGTTATGACTCCGGGCACAGGTGTGTGAGGAAGGGGAGAGTGCGGAAGATGCAGCGTAAGTCTAATTAAAATTAAAAATTACTTCACGCGCAAGTCACCGTCCTTGCTGTCAGCCTGCTGTGAAGCACGCGGTGAAAATAGTCGAACTCGATGGTCGAACTACGAATAGGCTTGGACATCTTAAAAATTATCCGAATTGAACACTTTTTAAATGCTGGAATATTCCATCTCCTTGAGCACCAAAGCTAAACACTTCTTAATTCCCTATCAAGTAGGCATAAGAACTTAATTGCAGTACATTACCCTCTCACATACGATTGAATTAAAACAGGCACCAAAAGTCACCTGAAGAAATGCATCCGAAAGCCAGAATGCTGCTGCTTGAAAACTGGCTCGGGAACTATACCCGCTAATCAGCGTTTTGGCCTCCTCCGAGTCAAAGCAATCCAAAAACTGACAGTTAATCCGAGAGGAGTTGTTACTTCCAAGTTTTACTGAGCTTGCAATTTATAAATTTAAGGGATGTATGACGATGTTTTAAAGGGCTGCTCCGGGAGGTGGTCTAAGTGGTTCTATTAGGGGCACTCGTGAGATACAGTGTTTTTGGTTTGTACTCATCCACCTAGTAGAGAAGCAAACGCAGACTGGGACTCAATAATGAAAGCGCCCAGACAAAAGCCAGCATGCAGTAAGAAGTTTGCTGCTGGGGTGTGCTATCATCTTGAGGAGTGTTTCATGTGCATTATGTTTTGTAAACTATTTTGCCACGCCATTTTCACATGGCTTGTTATAGTTATGTCACCTGTTAATAATTTTCTAAACTCGCCCTGCTTCATTTTGTTTAAGTTGATGTTCATGGATCGTGACGTGGTAAACACCTGTGCGCTTCGGGTTCGTTGGCTGCCTGCTCTTCATCGTTTACCTTTGTTTTCTCTTCAGCGTCGACTGCATCAAGATTATTTTCGGTGTGGCAGTTTATCTCGGCTAATATTGACTCGCTATGAGCTGTGGACCGGCCTATAGATTGCGGTGACCCGTTAAAACGTTATATTTTGCTGCAGCAAAGATATTGTGGTTGTTGTCGTATGTTTTGTACAATGCGCAACTCTAATAAGTACTAGGGCACCGTAAGATTTTGGTAACTGTACTAAATTAGAATGAACTGTCGGTAACCAGTGAATAACCTGCAGCAGTAGCCTCGGCAGTCCGCGTCTTAAGAGGGGTCCTTACCGCACGAAAATATCCTCATTGGAGTTAACTGCTTGGTTCGCAGACGAAGTGGATTCAAGTGGGATTCTGCAAACATCAGTGCGTTCAAGACTTGACGCTTTGTGATTTATTCGCTCTTACTACTGGTCGGAACCCATATTCGGGAATCAAATGAGAAACTCGGGATTCCACTAATTTGCCTTCTGTAATCCGTGAATTCCCCTTCCGGACACACGGACGCTTTACCTGAGCAACTTTTCAGTGGTTCCTTTAATGTCTGACACCAATTTCGGTTACTTTCTCACGGTGTGCGCAGCAAACATACAGTGTCCGTCGGTACGTTTGGCTTACGGTCCAGTGTTAATAACTCTCGCTGCAGGGTCATTGCGCTGTTATTGTGCTGGGCGTAAACAAGGGGCACGTGGATTCATGACAGAAGCCTTTTGGTCTGACACCATGGTAACCACCGCACCTGGTTCTCTCAAAAGTAGGTCTTCGGCTTCAGAAAAATCAGCGCATTGCTTAATGTACTAATTCTGAGACGCTTGGATCGATCATGGCGGGTAATAGTCGTGCCTTGGAAGACGTGTATCTCCTCTTCAAGAACTACAGGGAAACGGCAATTAGTTCTTCTTCTTATTCTTCTTCTTCTTCTTCTTCTTCTTCTTCTTCTTCTTCTTCTTCATCTATGGTGAGTAGGCCCTCACCAATTGGTAACAGGACTCACTCGTCCCGTTGTGCCTTGGGGATCTCTATTGAACCCCACCAGCAGTCGCACAAATTGGCTAAGGATATAGGCAGAAAAGCATGACTGACAGAGACAAGGGAGACTTGAATGGCCGTTTCTGGCTTATTAGCCGTCGTCCGCCATTCATACCCAACCCCAGGTGTTGCAGCACCCGAGGCTCGAGCTCACGACTTATTGGTTAGAAGTTCAATGCTCTAACCCACTAGATCCGGTGCCGCAACGCCTGGGGTTGGGTACGGATGGTTGATGACGGCTAATAAGCCATAAATGGCCATCCCAGTTTCCCTTGTCTTTTTCGGTCATGCTATTCTGCCCACCACCACCACAATCGTAATAATAATCCGCCTCCTCCTTCTCATCATCTTCATCATCACCACCACCACCATCATCATCTTCAGAATCATCATCATCATCATCAGCAGCAGCAGCAGCAGGATCATCATCATCAGCCCCCTCCTCCTCATCATCAAAATCATCATCACCACCATCACCATCACCGCCACTACTACCACCACCACCACCATCATCATCCTCATCACCATCATCATCCTCATCACCATCCTCCTCCTCCTCCTCCTCCTCCTCCCTCCTCCTCCTCCTCCTCCTCCTCCTCCTCCTCCTCCTCATCATCATCATCATCATCATCATCCTCATCATCATCATCATCATCATCATCATCATCATCATCATCATCATCATCATCATCATCATCATCATCATCATCATCATCATCATCAGCCTCCTCCTCATCATCATAATCTTCTTCTTCTTCCTCCTCCTCCTCTTCTTCTTCTTAATGTTACCCTTTTGGCACTCTCACTTAGGGGACATCCGGGAAGACCCCTCATCGAACGAAGTCTGATATATGTGCGCTAGGGACCGGGTCGTGTATGGCACGCGCAGACAGTAGTCATTTACTCCTCTTAACAGTACAAATAGGGAAGCTGCAATTTCCTAGGTCCGGGCTTTATATGGAAGCTCAGGACACTAATAAGCGAACATGAAAATTGACAGAAGCGAAAAAGGCCCTTCCCAATAGAAAGGAAAGGAGGTGATTTCCAGGCGCATATGCTCTTTTGCCAGACATCTCGAAAGCAGCCGTGCCTAAACTTGACAGTATGTGCACTCAGATCACAATTGGCGGAATTTAATAGCGTTGGCCCATTTAACGACTTACTGGTCAGGCGTCATTCGTCCAGGCTTCGCGGTTGGAAGAAAATGAGTGACAATGCAGATACTGTTCTACTTCACACTGTCTTGTTTTTTTTGACGAGCCAACTGAACGGACCGCGGGATAAAGGAGAGCTGCTTACAACTTAGCATCTCCGTAATGCCAGTATCAGTGGCGTTTGCATTGATGCCAACTGCTGACACACTGTCCGCGTTCAGGGTGCTGCCCGCGTTCGCGTACCTCCATTTTGATCTGCGCGAATCAGTCAGTTAGTCTGTGTCTGTAGGGCCTTCTACGCCACATGGAGAATCGAGCCTGAATTTACAAATACCGCGCTTGTATATCAGGCCTCCAGCGTTTCCCTGGCCATGCGTTCGTTCCCTGGCAACCATTTCAGCATCAATGGAGCCCGACGAGTGTCCAGATCTTGCACGGTATTTTGCCACCTAAGAAGTGGCATCTCTCTACCGCAGTCTTAGCGGGTTCGCTTCTGCATGGTCACATGCACCCTCCGATCCTTTCGGCGTAGTTCGTTTAGCGTGGACTGCATCCAAACCTAGTAGATAAGGTGGGACGTTGGATTTCATGGTAGATAGTTCTTGGCTTTCGCGATTTGACACCAGATTTCTGCGTCTGGTCCGTGAGTGAGTGACTCCAATCCTCGAGGTTGCAGATTAGTGACGGTATCGGATAAATTTTCATCTGTGGCATCGTTCGCCAGACGTTCTGTCCATCTGCTGTCGATTTTTCAGTTTTCCAAATTGCTGAGTGAAGCTGCACCGGTATCTGCTTATCTCAGCCGGGCAGCAGAGAAACCAGACTTCAGTCACTGCGTCTTCCACTTTGGCGCACTTTGAGCCCACCCTCTTGTGCAGTGTACATGTGAACCTGCATCCGTGTGACAACGGATGATTACTGCGATGGCTTAGAATTTGACTTCTGTTTGTTCCCTGCAGTATGGCTCCATCTTCAGGGTACTGCCATGCTTCCTACGCACGAAGATGTCCAGGAACTGCACCTGTTTCTGCTTAGCCAGTATCTCTGTCAATTTGCTGCCCAGCGGCGATCGTTTTTGTTTGACTGAAACGATCATTCGGTATGCTGCAATAGATACAGAACAGCGTAAGTTACAGTCTTATCACAGTATTCGATTAGCTTTTAGTACGTATTCGAAGATGTCAGTGTAGCATGTTACACAGAGCTTCGGGCGGACAGTGGTGGCGTTACAGGGTAAGGACCTGAGTTGTCGTTGCATTGAACCACCACAGGTGCCACAGTGAGTAATGCCCTGCGCCTGTAGGGCTACGCCCAGTCTGTTACCGGCAAACTGGGGCCACGGCGCCCAACATACCCCCCACCCACACTGTCCTAGAACATTCGGTCATCGCATGGGCCTATTAAGCCAAATGCGCATCTACGAAAACCTTTGCTAAAACAACTTTGTCAAGACCGTTTGAGGGCACTTCGCTCTACTTAAGATGAAATCTCGACCCCTGCAAGCAACGGCTTCCAGCGCGTACCCCACAGAGCGACCGCACCATCGGCAAACTTGCGCAGAAAATACCACTCTCTCTCTCTCCCCTACCTTGACCTAGGGCAAGACCGTGTTAGGACGACCGTAGGTGGACGCGGGCGCTATAGCTGACAAAGCTAAGCAGCCCGTCTACATGTGAGACACCCGAACGCGTCCCAACGCCGTTGGCCAGGGCACAACAAAGGATATGCCTCTCACTTACGTTACACGTACATGCTCTGAGTTGGGATGTTTCGCTCGCCACATCGGCGATAGCCAATCGGATCGCACTCTTGCAGCAGGAGTGGCACTTCAGAAGTGTCCTTAATTGCTCATCAACCATCTCTGATGCTACCATTGACAGGCTCCCTCAAGTGTACACGAACAATGACCTGGATCTGCCACCTTCCCTACCAAAAACCATCCGGGTCGTGTAGCAGATTTCCAGCGGTAAAGCACCGGGATCCAACGCAATCCCACCGGAAGTCTACAAGCACGACGGGCCTCGGCTGAGGGCAGAACTCACACCACTCTTCCAGGAGATGTGGCGCCAAGGACAAGTTCCTCAGGATTCCAAAGACGCGACCATCGTCCATCTCTACAAGCGGAAGGGGAACCGGCAACTCTGTCATAACCACAGAGGCATATCGTTGCTGAACATCGCCGGGAAGATGTTCACCCGTATCCTTCTCAATCGTCTGAACGGTCACCTAGAGCAGGGCCTGCTCCCGGAAAGCCAGTGTGGCTTCCGCCGACACAGCGGAACAACCGATATGATCTTTGCCGCCCGCCAGCTACAAGAGAAGTGCCAGGAGATGCGAACTCACCTATACACTACCTTCGTGGATCTAACAAATCCCTTTGACACGGTGAATCGCGACGGAATGTAGAAAGTAATGCAGAAATTCGACTGTCCCGGGCGGTTCACGCATATGGTGCGTCAGCTTCATGACGGGATGACGGCGCGCGTCACTGACAACGGGACGGTATCCGAAGCATTCGAAGTGACGAACGGAGTGAAGCAGGGCTGCGTATTGGCTCCTACCCTGTTCATTCTCATGTTCTCGGCTATGCTGATGGAAGCCTACCGTGATGAGCAGCCTGGGATCCGCATCGCCTACAGAACTGACGGGCACCTTCTCAACAGTCGGCGTATGCAGGCTCCAACGCGCATGTCTACGACTACAATCCATGACTTGCTCTCCGTAGACGACTGCGCCCTTAACACCGTGACGAAGGAAGACATGCAAAGGAGTATGAACCACTTCGCCGCAGGCTGCGACAATTTTGGATTAACGATCAGTACAGCCGAAACGGTTGTAATGCACCAGCCGCCACCCAGCGCGGAATACAATGCTCCCCGAATCGATGTCAATGGTGCTCAATTCAAAAATGTAGAAACCTTCGCTTATCTAGGAAGCATGCTGTCACGCACCACGAGAACCGATGACGAGGTGGCCCAACGGATTTCCAAAGCCAGTCAGGCCTTCGGCCGGCTGCAGACCTCCGTGTGGAATCGCCACGGTATTTACCTGAACATCAAACTGAAGATGTACATGGCCGTCGTCTTGACGACACTCCTTTATGGAGCAGAGACCTGGACCGTATACTCGAACCAAGCCAGGAAGCTGAATCACTTCCATCTCAGCTGCTTCCGCAGAATACTGAAGCTGAGATGGCAAGACAGGATCCTGGACACAGAAGTCCTGGAGCGGACCGGAATCCTCAGCATCCACGCCATGCTGAGGCAAGTGAAACTGCGATAGAGTGGCCACCTGGTGAGAATGGACGACGAGCGACTACCCAAACGACTTTTCTACGGAGATGTTACTACGAGTGCTCGCCGACATGGAAGTCAAAAACGACGCTACAAGGACACTTTGAAGAAATCGCTGAAGCAACTGCAGATCAACCCGGTGACATTTGGAGGACCTCGCCCGGAACCGACTGGCTTGGAGGAGGACAGTGAAGACTGGTTCAGCAATCTATGAGGCCAACCGGATCGCCGCCGCCAAGGACAAAAGAGCGGCACGAAAGTCAACAGAGCTCCAGACCAATGCCGCCAATTCCCAGGTCCTTAAACGTGCCCACGCTATCAACGCACCTTCCGCGTGTGAATCGGCCTGGTTGGACATCTTCGGATGCAATGCAAAAACAATCCGACAATTCCACCTTCTACGTCAAATTCTGCCAACCCTCATTTGGACTCCTCCAATTTCACTCCTGGCATTAATTCCCTTACTCCCACCATCATAGAGACTGCATACCAATATTCATCACCTGTTAATTCCACCACCGCCGCCGCCACCGCAACTACCACCACTACCCGCGATGGGGGCTCTCTCCTAAACTGTCTTCAATGCGGCCGCAGATTCACCTCACGCATCGGCCGGGTCGGTCACTTGCGAATTTATCGTACAGAGACTGGTGAACCAGTGCCTGGAGCACCAACACACAGCAGAGATCGCCACCTCCACTGCCCTCACTGTCCTCGCGCATTCACTCATCGCATGGGCCTATTCGGTCACATGCGCATCCACGACAGCGGAATTCACCGCAATGCCGACAACACCGATACCCCATGAACACCCTTCACTCCTGCCATTCTTACCGCCACAGCCACCCTCACTATCATGAATGACAACCCCACAGCCCCTCACAATTTCTCCTGCCCACAATGCGCCCGCAACTTCAACTCACGAATCAGCCTGGTCGGTCACCTGCGAATCCATCGCACGGAGGCTGGTGAACTAGGGCCTGGGGCTCCTCCATACAGTCGACGTGCCCGCCTCCACTGTACTCACTGCTCCCGCACATTCACACACCGCTTGGGCCTATTCGGACACATGCACATTCACAAAAACCTGTGGTAAACCACCGGAGGCTAAGCTACATCAGCACACACTATCTACACCAATACATCGACAACACCATCACAATCACCATGTACCTGAGTAAATCACGGTTTCCTAGAAACCGCTGGGAATGCTGCCAATCTGACGCTTACACCAAACCACTCTATCGGCCCAGTGTATGTGCTGTGTGTGTCGAGTGGCTGACCAATCGACTGGGAGTCAGACGGCGATGGCTCCTCCATATCCCCTGCGTAATTAAATCCTGGTGTGTGCGTTATGGGGGCCAGATCGTGCTGTGGCGCGCGAAGACGGGTACGCCGACCCCTTAGTCAATGCGCTCACTCCCACATCAGCAAACTGACTGGCTTGGACGGTGGTCCGATTGTGGGAGTGGGGGAGAGAGTGAGGTAACGATAAGCGCCGTGGGTTGGAAGGTCGCCAACTGACAATTACACTCAGACCTCGCAGTCTGTCCAATGTGTGTTGTGTGGAGTGGCTGACTGGTGGTCTGAGAGTCAGGCTGCGATGGCTGCTTCTTAACGTGACCTCTGGCTATCTCACACACATGAGATGTAAACCGTTCAACCCCTTGTTGTGTGAAATCCTGGTGCTTATGTTTGGGGTGCCAGTTCGTGTAAGTAGTACACGTTGCCGAGATCAGCAGCATCTGCGCCCGCTTCCGCATCAGACAACTGACCGGCTCGGATGGTGGTCTGATTGTGGGGGTGGGGGAGAGAGTGGGTTCGACGGCTCAGCGCATTTTCCTCACTATAAACAATCTGACGCGCTTGAAACTATCACGGTGCGCTAAAGCCGTGGCTTGGAAGGTTGCCAACTGACGGGATAACTCGGACCGTGTGGTCAGCCGAGTGTGTGTTTGTGTGGAGTGGCTGACTGGTAGACAGAGTCAGGCCGCAATGGCTCCTTCTTAATGTGGTCTTTATGCCACTCCCACTCCATGGGATCCAAGTCAGTTGTGGTGGTACACCCAGGGGCGGCTCCGGTCGCGCCAGCCCTGTCCAATCTCCGGTCTTCTTGAGTCTGTCATGACACTGGGCTCAGGTGGGGGAGGAGGAGCGAGTGAGGTAGCTACAGCGCAAGGCTAATATCACTTAAAACTACTCCACGCGGAAGTCACCGTCCCTGCACTACCCTTCTGTAGAGCATACAGTGTACATCGTCAGAATAAAACGTTCGAACTGTCGTTTGTGTGCTCCCTTTAAAGGCGGCGTGGTAGATGTGCTGGACCAAAACGGTGGCCATATCATTGCACGGCAGGCGTTATTTAGGATGCGGTCCAATAACAAATGTAGAAAATGGGGGGTGCGCGTGCCCAACGCGGGAACACGCAGGTGCAGGCTCATGCCGCATCTCGCACTCCCACTCCATGGGAGATGATGCATCTGCACCGGACCCCGCCTCCGGTCTTCTTGACTATGTCTTGACACCGGGCATAGGCGGGTAAGGGAAGAGAGAATGCGGTAGATGCAGTGAAAGTTTACCATCAATTAAAACTAATTTGCGCACAAGTCACCATCTCTGCACACCATCCTTCTGTGGAGCGTACGGTGCACATCTTCGGATTACGACAGTCGAACTGACGTGTGTGTGTGTGAGAGAGAGAGAAAGGTCGGACGCGTTTTTGGATCACCGTCAATGATTTACATATCAGGCATCCTATCTGGATAGACGTCGCGCGCCCTGCCACCGAATGTAACGAACGGTGGGCGTTCGAGATGAGGTGTGCCATCGGCATGGAGCCATCTGAGGCATTCATGACAAAAGCTTCCGAAGGGCGTAGAAACATGTAATCTTCTTCAGGGATTTAGCCCGAAAAAAATGCCGACCATTAGGGCATCAGTTATTAGGCCAACCGATTTAACAATCTCGCTCACAGTGATACCGGCTTTCCGCAGGTCACTGATACCAGCACGCATAGCAGGTTATCGGTACATTCGAGACTAGCAACGGATGAAGCGTGACGCCCCCAAAAAGCCACAGTACTTCGTCGTGCCTCCAGTCGACGGTACATTTTAGCCGTGTTCAGCGAAATGGACCTGTATTTCCGGGTTTCGCTAACATTCCTGCCAAAACTTGAGGACAATCCGATCGGTGTTCACGGCGTCCTGTATTAGCAGGGGGGGAGGGGGGGGGGAGGGGGGGCGAGCGGACAATAAACATTAATTTTCACCCCCTGGTTTACTGTACGTTGCACAAAACTATCGCCTGCATAAAAAAGCACGACGCCTGTATGCACAATACCACACTAACTAGCAAGTGCAGTGAAAGAGAGTCTAGGCAAATATGCTTCCAAATTTTTCTAAAAAAGGAAATGGCATGAGAGATGAAGGCCCTGCAAATCTTTGCCAATTGCCATATCTTCGGCCTTGCACAGTGACCTGCTAGGAGACAGGGTAACATCAAACTCTTGGAGTACAAGTTAGGCAGAAAACACTGATAATGGTGAAAAAAAGAACATGAAAAAAAGACGGTGGAAACGGCAATGGTTATTTCTGGTACAATTAGTTTTCAGACGACACTCCTTTAATCGCAGGTTGGGAAGACCTGGGGCTGGAATGCCGACTAAGTTGGTCATGAGGACCGACACTGAAGTTGACATTGAGAAGTTACAGTAGATAGAGTATCTCATGCAACGTGTTTTCATTTCGGACAGACTACTTAAATAGAGTTTTAAAGTTAATTAGCGCGCAGCATAGTATTAATATATTTCAGTCACGTCAGGATACCAGCTTTTTAACGAGCTTCTTTCCGGTTACCTGGTAAAAATAAACTCCATAAAAATGATTACTTACGTAAATGCTTGTTTCTCATTGATTTTTGATGCCTTTATAAATTCAAATATATTCTGGGGAAGACAAACACAAAAATCTTCTTTCTTGTACTAATTTCGGAGAAAATTACGTTTGTCAAATGTTAAAATTGACGAAAGGGCACATTTCGGTTTAAAAATTATTTTAATTGCCGAATAATCTTGAATCCGAGCTGGCGTTACACTTACATTCAGGGTTTGCAAACTACCTGCTGCATACATTTCGTCCAAAGAAAATCACATATTTCTTTGCGCTATGAAGACGACGTCTTACAGTGCGCATAAAACTTTGCATTAGATATGGACCCTGCTGTGTACTCTATAAACAGCAGTAATAAATGGAGACATCTGATGTTTTATATGCATATTTCACGGTCTTCAAAAAATTGTAATTATAAATTTTTTCAAACCTCTAAAAAAGGTGCAACTTGCTACGAAATGACTGCAAGAAAGAACATTTTTGTGCATGTCTTGTCTAGAATACACTTGAATCTATACAGGCATCAAAAATCAATGAGAAAAAAAGGATTCTACAAACGTAGGCATTTTTGCAGTTATTTTGCAGGCAGCCGGAATGAAGTTCGTTCGAACGCCAGTATCATAACGTGACAGAAATATATGGAGACCATGCCGCAAAGACAACCAATATCAGAACCCTTATACGATATCTTTGAAATGAAAACACACTCAGAACTCCGGCTCGACATTCTATACATAACATAGATATATATATATATATATATATAGACATATATATATATATACATATACATATACATACATATATATATATATATACAGAGAGAGATACATATACATAGATATAGATATACATATATATACATATACATAGATAGATATAGATGAGAGTACATATAGAGAGAGAGAGAGAGAGAGAGAGAGAGAGAGAGAGAGAGAGAGAGAGAGAGAGAGAGAGAGAGAGAGAGAGAGAGAGAGAGAGAGAGAGAGAGAGAGAGAGAGAGAGAGAGAGAGAGAGAGAGAGAGAGAGAGAGAGAGAGAGAGAGAGAGAGAGAGAGAGAGAGAGAGAGAGAGAGAGAGAGAGAGAGAGAGAGAGAGAGAGAGAGAGAGAGAGAGAGAGAGCCGCCATCGTAGGCCGGGGCAACTCAACTATGGAACGGATAACGCTTGAAACGTGTTATTCAGACACCAACTCCATGATGAGGCATCTTGAGCATCCTGCAGCTTCTAGTCTTGTGTCTTTCATCACCCAGAACTCAAGAAAGCCGCACATAAACAGTCCGAGAGCGAGCCCACCCTACGAAGAACAAGAGCCACCGGAACGAACAACACCGGCAGAAAGCTCAACGCTCCCTTCCCCCATCACGGGAATGACTCATAAGGCACACAGCTAGACTGTCCGCCAAATGGCCAAGGCAGCGAACAACAAAATAATCGATCAGCCCGAGGCCGACACGTCAGTTCGACCGTCTTAATCCGACAATGTCCACTGTATGCGCCACGGGAGTGTGGTGCAGGGACGGTGATTTGCACGCAAATTAGTTTCAAGTGAAATCAGACTTGCACTGCATCTACCGCACTCTATCTTCCCTTACTCACTTGTGCCCGGTGTCAAGACATTGTCAAGAAGACCGGCGGCGGAGGGGTCTGGCGCGGATGAATAATCCCCCATAAGCAGGATGAGCCTGCACCTACGCTTACCAATGTTGGGCACGCACACCCCCATGTTAGGCATCTGTTATGGGGTCTCATTCCAAATAATAATAACGCCTGCCGTACCCTGATTTGGCCCCTGTGCTGGTCCAGCGCATCTACCACACGGCTTGTTTAGGGTACACATGCCTCCTTATTTGTCATTATAGAACCGGAACAATTATCTAGCAACCTTTAATATTTGGCAAGTATTTATACAGTTAATTGAACCATTTAAGTAATTTAAATCAGGCAAAAAATATAGAGGAATGTACGGGGTAGTAAATAAGTGGCACTACAGAAAAAAATAAAACAATCGAACGCTCGAATAGTGACTTAAAGTTCAATATACCCGAATTAAGAGGTTTTGGGTGTGGCCTTATTCGATGGCAAAGATGTTGGAATAAAAGTAGTCTTAGGCATCCTTCTTTTGGGGCGGAATAATAATTACGGGCGTAGAGGCATGATGCAAGACGTAGTCACTAACGCTGCCAAGAAAAGTACGCCGGAGCTTGCCAAGTCCACGACTCCCCATGATGATGATGTCGATAGCCAGCTCTTTGGACAGACGGCAAATATGCTCACCTGGCTTGGCCCCTATATGCAGGACGAATCGGGCCCTTATTCCAAGAGCCTTGGATTGATGAAGAAACTTCTTGCCCAACTCTTTCCCCTTATCAACCAACTCAGTAATATGCTTGGAGAAGTCCTCTGTGAGGACAGCCGGTTTCGTGGCAAGTCCATAGTTAACTCCAGCATTTGCTGGCTCCACAATGTGGACCAGAATGAGGCCATCCTTCTCACGAAGCAAGTTGGTGGTGTACCACTCGAAGGCGCGGGCGCTGTCTTCGCTGCCATCTACTGAAAGTAGGACCTTTCGTTCGGCGGTTGATAAGTAATCTCCATTCTCGGACTCTTTCGGGGATGAATTCAGAGGAGAGGCGCCAGCTGTCGCCATTCCCGCACTAGTGGACAAGGGCAAACGAAGAATAGTAAAGCAGCCCGAGGCACGTGCAGTAGTCGTTGCTGCAGCGAAACGCATTGGTCGCATTGATGTTGTAGTAACCAATCAAGTGGCCAGTCTGATAATAACCAGCCAATAGGTGCTGCTGCCTGTAGTTGGCGCATACTATTCACATATTGGCTCACACGTCAACGAGGCATTTAAGGGGGTAATGTTCGGTCGGACAAAGACCGTGGTCGGTAATGACCATGTGAGTGGGATATATGGGCTTCGAAACAGTCTTGAACTGCTAGTGAGCGTTTTAGGCTTTATTCTTGCAACTAAAGGAATGGTAAATTCATAATCGTCAGAAAAGTTTACTCCGCATGAATTCAGATTGTCAAATAAAAAATGCATAGTCCATTCGGTTTCTAGTACACGTACTAAAACCCTGCGTTATTTTCAGCCTTCATCTAAAAGTTTCTTTATAATTTTGTTCTTTTTTTTTGTACAGCAGGTGTCCACACTTCGTGGCATGCCTCCTAGGTTTTTCTTCTTGTGACGTTTCTTCTCGCTTAAGGTAAAGCTTCACAGCGTAAAACACATTATTTGACTGAAAAATAAATAAATCAGGGTGGCTCAATAACTAGCCGCTTTTAATGGTTCCATAAAACTTTTTTCGACTAAGGCTGCTGTATCCTTTTTTTAGGTCTAAGTCCCTCACTATACTCGTCATAGGAGAACTACTAGTGTCACTATACACTATCGAAAAAGTATTTGATGCTGTCCTGCATGTATAAAATACAAATCAATAATCTGCTCGAGCATATTTTGGTGATATTTTTGGACTTTCCAGTTCACCTCCGAAAAGCACTTGGGCAGCTAACCGACTCAAAAGCCTCGTCACGCATTTGACAGCTCATATTCTGAAGGAGCATAACAGGAAAATACGAGCTATCCTTTTTCCAATAGTTTCGGATTTCGTAAAACCCGTCTTTGCCTTTTGCTATAACCTATCCTGTTTTACGAAACAAGTGGCCCTCAGTTCACAAGGTTTGGTTGCATTGTAAATTGCTTTTATCTTCTCAGCGCAACCTGCAATTCGGGTACATCACCAAAATGAGTAAAATTGTTACCACAGAGACATTTCCTACTCTGAGGTCTTCCATAAAACGAGTTTCATTAATAATCGCAAAAAACGAATGATTAATTTTTACGAAGCAAATCCGTGAAGGTAGGGCCTAGGGGCATCTTCCACAAGGATAGTATATCAGCCAAATTGGTAAAACCAAATACTTCAAACACGAAATAGAACACCTGAATTGTTGCAGAATGCTTAAATGGTAATCTAAAACAGCTTTGTCCATGGCAGCTAATTTAACGCACTTTGCCGGAATGATGCTGGCAGAAGTACCGCTGATAACTGTAATTAATGGAACAGTTATCTGATCACAATGAAGAGAAAAATCCCTGCCCTGTGTGTCGCAGGGTATCAATGATCTCCTGATGAGCCTTCGCCTGCTTCTTCGGGGAGACCAGTTCGCCACCATCATCAGCGCCTACGCTCCCCCAATGACGAGCTCTGATGCGGCGAAGGACAAATTCTACGATGACCTGCACGTCCTGCTGGCGGCTGTGTCGAAGGTGGACAAGTTAATTGTCCTTGGTGACTTAAACGCCCGCGTCGGGACGGACCACGCTGCCTGGCAGAGAGTGCTGGGTCCCCACGGTCTCGGTAGCTGTAATGATAACGGCCTCCTTCTTCTGCGCCCATGTGCGGAACACCGTCTCCTACTGACCAACACCTTCTTCCGCCTTCTGACGCGGGAGAAGGCCACGTGGATGAATCCTCGGTCGCGGCGCTGGCCTCTGCTAGACTATGTTCTCGTCCAGAGGCGAGATCGACAGGACGTACTGGTAACAAAGGCGATCCGCGATGCCGATGGTTGGACAGATCACCGCCTTGTCATCTCCCTGATGAGGCTCCGACTGCAACCCCGACGAAGGCCCCAAGGTAAGAGGCCGCCAGGTAAGTTAAATACTCTTTTATTAAATTTGCCTGCTCACTGTTTTGATTTCAGCAACCAAATAACTGAGAAACTGGAGGACCTGCATACTGCAGCTGATAATGCTACCGTGGAGACACGATGGTGTCAACTGCAAAATGTCATCCAGTTCACCGCCCTCGAAGTCCTCGGACGCGCACGCCGTCAACACCAGGACTGGTTTGACGACAATGACGCCGAAATCAGCAACTAACTCGCGGATAATAATGGACTACACAAAGCCTACATGGACATTCGGACTGACGCCACCAAAGCAGCCTTCTTCAGATGCCGGCGCCTTATACAGCAACGGCTGCGGGAGATGCAGGACGCCTGGATGATCTTAAAGGCTGAGGAAATCCAAGGGTATGCGTACCACAATGAAATGAAAAACTTTTTCAAAGCCATCTATGGCCCGTGGATCAAGGGGACCGCACCGCTGCTCAGCTCTGACGGCACAACACTGCTGACAGAGAAATCGCAAATTCTGAAGTGCTGGGCCGAGCACTTCAGAAGTGTCCTTAATTGCTCATCAGCCATCTCCGATGCTGCCACTGACCGGCTCCTCAAGTGCACACGAACAATGACCTGGATCTGCCGCCTTCCCTACCATAAACCATCCGGGCCGTGCAGCAGATTTCCAGCGGTAAAGCACCGGGATCCAACGCAATCCCACCGGAAGTCTACAAGCTCGGTCGGCCCCGGCTGATGGTAGAACTCACAACACTCTTAGAGGAGATGTGGCGCCAAGGACAAGTTCCTCGTGATTTCAAAGACGCGACCATCACCCATCTCTAAAAACAGAAGGAGAGCCGGCAACTCTGTGATAATCACAGAGGCATCTCGTTGCTCAACATCGCCGGGAAGATCTTCGCCCGTATCCTTCTCAATCGTCTGAACAGTCACCTAGTGCAGGGCCTGCTCCCGGAAAGCCAATGTGGCTTGCACCGACACCGCGAAAAAACCGATATGATCTTTGCCGCCCACCAGCTACAAGAGAAGTGCCAGGAGATGCGAACTCACCTATACACTACCTTTGTGGGTCTAACAAAACCCTTTGACACGGTGAATCGCGACGGACTGTGGAAAGTCATGCAGAAATTTGGCTGTCCTGAGCGGTTCACGCACATGGTGCATCAACTTCATGACGGGATGACGGCGCGCGTCACTGACAATGGGACGGTATCCGAAGCATTCGCAGTGACCAATGAAGTGAAGCAGGGCTACGTATTGGCTCCACCATGTTCAGTCTCATGTTCTCGACTATGTTGATGGACGCCTACCGTGATGAGCAGCCTGGGATCCGCATCGCCTACAGAACTGACGGGCACCTTCTCAACAGTCGGCGTATGTAGGCTCCAACGCGCATGTCTACGACTACAATCCATGACTTGCTCTCCGTGGACGACTGCGCCCTTAACACCGTGACGGAGGAGGAGATGCAAAGGAGTATGAAACTCTTCGCCGCAGGCTGCGACAATTGTGGATTAACGATCAGTACAGCTGAAACGGTTGTAATGCACCAGCCGCCACCCAGCGCGGAATACAATGCTGCCCAAATTAATGTCAACGGTCTCAATTCAAAATGTAGAAACCTTTGCTTATCTAGGAAGCATGCTGTCACGCACCACGAGAACCGATGACGAGGTGGCCCAACGGATTTCCAAAGCCAGTCAGGCCTTCGGCCGGCTGCAGACCTCCGTGTGGAATCGCCACGGTATTTACCTGAACATCAAACTGAAGATGTACATGGCCGTCGTCTTGACGACACTCCTTTACGGAGCAGAGACCTGGACCGTCTACTCGAACCAAGCCAGGAAGCTGAATCACTTCCATCTCAGCTGCCTCCGCAGAATACTGAAGCTGAGATGGCAAGACAGGATCCTGGACACAGAAGTCCTGGAGCGGACCGGAATCCTCAGCATCCACGCCATGCTGAGGCAAGTGAAACTGCGATAGAGTGGCCACCTGGTGAGAATGGACGACGAGCGACTACCCAAACGACTTTTCTACGGAGATGTCGCTACGGGTGCTCGCCGACAGGGAGGTCAAAAACGACGCTACAAGGACAGTTTGAAGAAATCGCTGAAGCAACTGCAAATCAACCCGGCGACCTGGGAGGACCTCGCCCGGAACCGACTGGCTTGGAGAAGATCCGTGAAGACTGGTTCAGCAATCTATGAGGCCAACCGGATCGCCACCGCTAAGGCTAAAAGAGCGGCACGAAAGTCACCAGCGCCCCGGACCAACATCGTCGATGCCCAGGCCCTGCCAACCTGCCCGCGCTGTCAACGCATCTTCCGCGCGCGAATCGGCCTGGTTGGACATCTTCGGACGCAATGCACCAACAATCAGACAATTCCAATTTCTACGTCAAATTCTGCCAACCCTCCTTCAGACTCCCCCCACCCTCACTCCTGGCATCAATTCCATTACTCCCACCATCATAGAGACCACATCTTAATACTCATTGCCTGTTACTCGCACCACCGTAACCACCACCGCCTTTGCCTTCACTACCACCACCATCAGCGATGGGGAGTCTCTCCTAAACTGTCCTAAACGCGACCGCACATTCACCTCATGCATCGGCCTGGTCGGTCACTTGCGAATTTATCGTACAGAGACTGGTGAACCAGTGCCTGGAGCACTAACACACAGCAGAGATTGCCGCCTCCACTGCCCTCACTGTCCTCACGCATTCACTCATCGAATGGGCCTATTCGGTCACATGCGCGTCCGTGACAGCAGAATTCACCGCAATGCCGACAACACCGATACATCCTGCACACCCTCCGCTCCTGCCATTCGTAACGCCACTGCCACCTCCACTACCATGAATGAAATCACCCAGCCTCTACCGATTTCTCCTGTTTACACTGCGCCCGCACCTTCAACACTCACATCGGCCTGGTCGGTCACCTGCAAATCCATCGCACGGAGGCTGTAGAACCACTGCCTGGGGCTCCGACATACAGGCGCTGCGCCCGCCTTCACTGACCTCCTTGCTCCCGCACATTAACACTGCATGGGCCTATTAGGACACATGCCCCTCCACGACAACCTGCGGTAAACCACCGGAGGCTAAGCCACATCAGCGCACACCATCTACACTAATACACATACAATATCCTCACAATCATCATAATGCACATGATAAAAGCACGATCTCCTAGAAACCGTGGCTTGGAAGGCTGCCAATCTGACGCTTACACCAGACCACGACGTCAGCTCAGTGTATGTTCTGTGTGTCGAGTGGCTGACCAGTGGACTGGGAGTCAGACGGCGATAGCTCCTCCATATCCCCTGCGTAAGTAAATCCTGGTGTGTGCGTTATGGGGGCCAGGTCGTACTGTGGCGCGCGAAGATGGGTACGCCGACCCGTCAGCCAATGCGCCCGCTCCCACATCAGACAACTTACTGGCTCGGATGGTGGTCTGATTGTGGGGGTGGGGGAGAGAGTGAGGTCAACAGCTCAGCGCATTTTCCTCACTATAAACAATCTGACGAGCTTGAAATTATCACGGTGCGCTAAAAGCCGTGGCTTGGAATGTTGCCAACTGACGGGATAACTTGGACCGCGTGGTCAGCCCAATGTGTGTTTTGTGTGGAGTGGCTGACTGGCGGACTGAGAGTTCAGGCTGCAATGGCTCCTTCTTAATGTGGCCTTTATGGCACTCTCACTCCGTGGGATCCGAGCCAGATGTGGTTGTACGCCCAGGGGCGGCTCCGGTCGTGCCAGCTACCTGCGCCCTCTCCATCTCGGGTCTTCTCGACTCTGTCATGACCCCGGGCTCAGGTGGGGGAGGATGAGAGAGTGCGGTAGCTGCAGCGCAAGGCTAGTATCACTTAAAACTAAATCACGTGCAAGTCACCGTCCCTGCACTACCTGATGTGGAGCATACGGAGGACCTCGTCGAAATCGACGGTCGAACTGCCGTACTACGACATGAATATTTACATTTTCACCTTCAAATGTTCTCTTAAATGCCTTGCTCTAGGACTATTTATCGTCTAAAATGTGATTACTAGTCAGAAATCAATCGACAGCAGACTGAAACAGTGTCTCCAGCCGCTCACCTTCGTCCATATAAATTTCAGCTAGGGTCGTTTGAGGTCGACTACG
Organism: Schistocephalus solidus; assembly: GCA_017591395.1. Taxonomy (NCBI): domain Eukaryota; kingdom Metazoa; phylum Platyhelminthes; class Cestoda; order Diphyllobothriidea; family Diphyllobothriidae; genus Schistocephalus; species Schistocephalus solidus. The sequence continues at coordinate 59,244 of WEDG01000072.1, read as the reverse complement.
TCTGTTTACTTATTCGGCATTATAAAGCCAAATGAAATATCTAAAAGTTTGCGCTAATTGGCTGATATTTACACAGTTAATCGAAAAATTGCATACTTTTACTCTGGCAAAGTATTCTCGAGCCGCGGGGAAATCATCCAATCCAATGGCCCAAGGTGACAATGATTAATTTACGCTAGGAACAGGTAATGACCACCGGCCGTAGCATGTGCCTGTCTGGTTGGGCAAATGCAGGCTAGAATTCGGAGTTTGTTGAAAATGTCCATTAAAAGAAGTCGAATGACGTCTGAACGACTGGGACAGTCGATAGGGTCCGCTGGCCTCATGAAAACTCTGCTTTATAAAACTCAACGACAAATCTTTCTTAAACATTCTGCTACACAAAGTGCTTAGCAAAATAGTGTAGCAAGACTAGATTAACATGTGACATCGTACCGTTTCGTAGTTATGATTCGATTAAAAGCACACAAAACCATCACTATTCAAGAAGCATTACTGGCGAAGACCAGGCAAACTGGAATTACCAATGCTGTTTTCATCCGGCGTTCTTGTTCGACGCTTGCTGCCTCGTGGTCATACAATCGCAGCGAGCGGTCTCAGACCCGCTGACCTACAGACGCTTGACCGACTTCTGCTTGCACACACACGCGTGTCCTGATAGTCGTGGCCACTTTAGTACTCCATCCCTTGACCGATGCAGTATGGACGACTAGACACGACACTCTAGGGTAATACAACACACCCATTGCACAACACTTAACTTGCTCCGCAGACCTATTTAATCAGCTGCCACCTCTCTCTCTCTCTCTCTCTCTCTCTCTCTCTCTCTCTCTCTCTCTCTCTCTCTCTCTCTCTCTCTCTCTCTCTCTCTCTCTCTCTCTCTCTCTCTCTCTCTCTCTCTCTCTCTCTCTCTCTCTCTCTCTCTCTCTCTCTCTCTCTCTCTCTCTCTCTCTCTCTCCTCTCTCTCTCTCTCTCTCTCTCTCTCTCTCTCTCTCTCTCTCTCTCTCTCTCTCTCTCTCTCTCTCTCTCTCTCTCTCTCTCTCTCTCTCTCTCTCTCTCTCTCTCTCTCTCTCTCTCTCTCTCTCTCTCTCTCTCTGTACCCCCTCCCTTCCGCCCTCTCTCCCTCCCTCTCACAGGCATGACTAGACAGAGTGCACACTAACAGTGGATTCGCCGATGACCACGCAGGATTCTGTACACAATAAATCCCTCTGTCTTTTCCTACAACCCGGGTTCTGGCCCGATGATCTTAGTGGTCAGTGCACAGCCGCGGTTTAGATCCTACAACCCCACACCATACGGGGAGGACCCGGGTTGTATAGCCATTGGCAACAAAGGCAAACTTTCCACCGTTGAGCCCTGCCGGCTGTCCTCGAAAATATGACAGGCCCCCTAGGAGGGGATTTGACTGGACACGATCATAAGTAACCTTCGTACTACAGGTGGTGTTATGCTGAATTCCAGGAGTGGTACTTACTCCTGTGTCCTACCTTTAGCACTGGCTTTCAACACAACCATAACGCTAATTCATCGAACGCTAACGCTTCTAACCATAACCCGTCTGATCCTGACTCTTCTCCCTAAGCGAAAAGCCACCTGTAATACGGGGGAGGGTACCTGTGACCGTGGTCTGCCAGGGAATCCATCGACCTGTTCTGACGGAAGAACCAGATGCAAACTGATCTTTTTACCTCGCAGTTCCGATCTGGAATCCACACATGCAGAACATATTCTTGAATGTCTCAGGACAAAAGAACCCAGTTTAGAGCTCCGGGTTCTCTCTGTCTGAGGTTGGGATGTGATGGGTTGACGACCGCAAAACAGTCAAAGGAGGTCTTTTCAGCCTCCTTCCTCCCTGATTAAAATTGGGAATTCTAAAGCAGCTTGGAGGTTAAGGGCAGTTTTTCTCATGTACTGCTCTGCAACAGACAAGACAAGTAGTCATGAATTCAATGATTCAATGAGAAATTTATCATTGTCTTTTACGAAAAGTATCAGAGTTTTTTCTCATCATAAGGGATAGCATTTTCTATGGATGAGAGGATAAACATAACGGCCAACAAATTGTTCCCGCCCGATCTACTTTCCCAAATTATCAGCCTGGTCGAGGTTGCGTATGTGTCCACTGAAGCCAGTGCACTTTCGACCGTCAAAACTCGAAATGCTAATCCGATTGCTCGGCTCTTCCCTGTGGGTGCTCATCTGTGCGGCCAGGCTGGTGCACGCAGCAATCGAAGGACCACGTGAGTGCTCCCGTCCGGACACGGCGTTGCCAATTCCAGTCCAATCAAGTCGACAGTTTGACACTGCTAAGGGTTCATGCTGAGGCGATCACAAACGTAGGGAGTTGCTGCACTGACAATCGATCGATCGATAGCTCCCGTTAAACGCGCCACCTACCCGTGCGTCAGATTCGCGTTCATGAGTTCTGTGGGCTTTTGCCACAATGAACGATGCCCGTAAGTCTTGTAATTAGGATAGCTTTTGGAATGAGTAACATGCATGCCGTGCCTACATCGTCCTTAAGATAACACGCACACGTGCTTTGACTCACTGCTCTATTTGGGACATGATATCAAAATTAGTATTCTTCACAATTCAGTCTGACCAAAACAATGACCCAAAAGAAGTTCATTAAAGCACGACTGAACTGGAACTGCTACGAGCAGAAGCGGAATGCATCTTGAACTGAAGGGAAATACTAGTTTCGAAATAACTGTTCGCGTTTTGCTTCACTGATACCGGACATGGTTTCCATAAACGGGCTACGCCAATGGCAAAACCAGGTGAAGAATGTGCAAGTTAAGTTAATAGGGGCTTAAACGGGTGATTCCTTAGAGTACATTATCAAAAACCAAATGGTGAGCGCGGGGGAACTTGAGGATGAGACGAATCTTAGAATGTCAAACCAGGCACCCGTACAAACGTTGGTAAATATGCACACTCGGCCTTCATCTAGTAGCTATGTTGGAGTTATGGTAAAAAATGTACTTTTTTTAAAATCATAGGGGCTTTTGAAGATATACATAACAGTGAGCAACATCGAAACGCGCAACTCTCTAGTGGCCAATTGGCGTCCGCAGATTTTGAGTACTGAAAGCTGTAAGATGAAGACTGAGTCGTAAATAAAGAAAAATAGATGCGGATCTTGCTACCAGCAGCTCAGAAGCCTAAACTTCATAAAAGTTATAATTGAATCCCAACGAGTGATTTTGAAGGAATTCCACTATTTCCCGTGCAATCCAACATCCACGAGGGCTTCCGTCGAACAAAAAAGGTATATTAAAACACGAACCTACATCCACAAAACTCCTAAATGATGATTGGAGATAAATTAACTTCCTTTTACTTTCGTCACCATTTTATGAGTGTCCTTTGGCTTCATTGAAGACATTTGCGCCTTGGGGTTCTTTAAGAAGTGACCGGGCTACGTGACATAATGGATGGGGCGTTGTCTTGCTTACCAGGGTGTGTCCGGGGCCCTGCCTTGTGAAGTTTGCCCAGAAAGTGACTAACACTTTGTATTAAAATGAAACCTATTACTACATAAGACCGTATAAGTAACTTAGCCGATCGAAGGTTCTTCCCACTTTTATAGGTTATATACAGAAAGATAAAAAACCGAAACCTTTGCTAATTGACCTCCATTAGCTTTACCTCGATCTTTAGTGAACAATGGGACGAATCGGGAAAATGTCGATTGAATGAAAAATGGATTTTAAATTCTGAAACCTTTCTTACTTTTCGCATATAAAGGCCTCAGGTACACCATGTAGAGTCTTAAGTCCATTTTTTTCTGATGGCGAACCATATGAAATTAACGAAGCCGAAGTGCTTTAGGTAACAGGCACACACTTGCTATACACTTTAAAACCTGGTTTTGTTCAGACCTCGACTGGGTGTCTATCATCGCAAAACTAAAAATCCAGAATATTGTCATCCAAAATCTCAGGCCACGTGAAACAAGAAAATAACTTGGGGCTCTGCAGCAAAATCCTCCTAACAGCACATGCCAAAAATTTTACAAAACGCACGCAAATTAAAATAAAAAGCGCGTTTCTATAAGACATTCACAAGAATCAAGCCGTCTTTGTTTATAATTTGATCTTAAAGCTAAGTATAGAACAAAACCGAGCATTTCGGCTTTCAGATGTAATAACAGCAGAGGTTCCGATAAGATAAACTCGTGGTCGCGAAGGGGAATCTTTTAAAAAATATTGCTGAGTCTCCTTCAACGGAGTCTTGTAACTTGTGTATCTTACCTCAATTAGGCTTAGAAATAGCAGTTTTACCCAAATTACATCGTAACCCAGCACGATATACTGCGGTTTACTAATCTATAATCTCGAGGCAGCTACACTTCCTAGAAAATCCAAAAACACTGACTGCACTTTCGGAACAGGTTAAACCCCTAAACTCTGTACATTTTAAGAACATTTGTCTACCTACCTGTTTCTATATAGTAGTTCGGAAAGTTTGCTTTTAAAAGTGAATAATTGTGAAAATCGAACAGATGTGAATGCGGCGTGCAGAGTTAGTCGGCCATTGGTCGAACTATTTTTTATCTTTCCCTGTCTCGATCTTTTGGCGGATGCTTTACAGGTTTGAAAGCGGTGCACATTAGGAGCCATCATCCTGTTGGCAAGTGGCTGGGCCTATGAGGCAGCTGTTCCATCTGGATGAATTCGTCGTCAAGCCGTCTGCACGGTTTTAATTTCTGTGTGGCCGTCGTGTTCTTCTTGTGTGTACACAATGAAGCCGGGGTTTTATAAGCTGCAGACGGTCAAATATGCCCGTTGATGAAGCTTAAGTCTGAATACCCTACTCTAATATTTAGTCGTTCCGTCCTTGATTTGTCCAGAGCAAGATGATAGCTTCCCGAAAGATCGAAAGTAAGGCCGGTTTCTCCACTGTTTGCTGCAAGTTAAGAGTCTGAGTATAGATTCTGGGTTGCCCAGTTGTGCTCATGTAAGCGCATCTGCAAGTTCCGTCCAGGTTGCCCAACTTAGCTGCAGTCCCCATTAATGCAACTCAACTTGTAGCCAAGTTCCGAGGTTTAGGTGAATGGTAGTTTTCTAGGGTTGCATCAAACAGCGAAGAACAATCGTCTGGAGCTGCTGGTTCATGCCTAATCTGGCAGGTTGTAACGGTCGAGAAATCACCCCAAAGTCTGTTTTAATGCGGGGAATAGCCCTCCATACTTGGAGTTACTGCTCCTATGGCCGTTGACTGTACGCTCAACACAATATAATGGTTAGGATATCCGGCCATTTTCGTCCGCGGGCGTGCCGCAATGTGTCTCAAATCTTTGGAACAGAGTGCGAACACAGTTACTTATGAGAGAGAGAGAGAGAGGGACTACTGTTGAACGATAGTAATTGAATTGCATCGGCGGTTTTTCTAAATACTGTAGTTTACAGTTGCCTTGTCCCAAACCGTCACTAAAACACGTTAAGAAAGGAGGGTTGGTTGTTTGTTTCGGCTTCCATACTTAATTCCAAATTCAAATAAACGCAGGTCATTAATTGTTTAAACTACTCACACCTCAGTAATCAAGCCTAGTAGGAGGAAACCTATAGGGGTGCCTTGGATTTTTGTGTACAATTGTCCAACATTAGGGAAATAGCTTTCAAAGTAATATCGTAGAAGTGCGAGCAGATGTTCGAACCTCAGGTACTTAGCTCTCTCCTCACAACACTCTCTGTGTTATAAACGTAACCGTGTTCGCACTCTAGCAAAAAGCGTTGAATCCATGCCGACTCGCAAACGGACAAAAGAACTGAACTGCTATACCTTCAGAACCAACTCAGAGCCAATGGACACCTAAGGAATTTTATCGAACAAGGCAGACATCGAGCGAACAGATATTGAATTCCACACTCGTTTATGGGGTATTTTTTGGACATTCCACTATATACTTTTTTGCATTTGAAACCCACCGTTTCAGGGCTCTGACATACGTCCCATAGCCACCATACGGAAAAGCTATCCTGAAAACTGTGCCGATCCTCCCTCTCCTCCACGTCATAGACTCGTGTCGTTTTCTTCCAAAGGAAGAAGGGTGGCTGTGAAGAAATGAGAATGCGTTTATGGGACGATCAACACCGCAGCTTGGGCATACTGAACTTCCTTACAGGTTTAAGCACGCGAAATTATCCATAGCGCGAATTAATTACCCGCTGCTCAAGAAAACATTGATAACCTACCTACTCGAGGACTGTAGGTGCGATCTGAACAAGTACTGGGTAACTAAACATTGCCAGCAAAGACGAGGGAGAAGGAAATGGTTATTTCTGGCCTGCTAACCGTCTTCAACCAGTCATACTCAACTCCCAGGTGGGGCCACAGCCGAGGCTCGAACCCGCGGCCTGCTGATTATAAGTCCAACGCCTTAACCATCGAGTTACAGGCTCGTTATTTTGCCGGCTGAGATCAGGAATATTGACATTGGCGGATGAACGCTTCAACGATTGGGGCGAGCGAGTCCCGATCGGTGAAGCGTCATCCGCCAATAAAGAGCAACTTTTAGTCACACTGCACGTGGTGCTTCGCCTAAAGTCTCTAGTGGTTGCTGAAGTAGACAGTAGGTATTTTTTTGGAACTGCCCGTTCTCTGGTCAGCAGATTTTGCTGACTTAAGGCGCACCATGCCGGATCCACTTTTATAGGTTCGTGCATTAGTGAGAACTAAACTGCAAAAGACAGCCTACTTTCCACGGAGGACTCTCATTTGTCGTAAATTTGCTCTAAAAATACGATCGTACCAAAAAAGGAAGATCAGCGTCAGGACCAACTAAGAAGTTCTGGGGGTAGAAAATCAAGACACATGCTACCTTGGTTTACCATTCATTCTACAAATCCACAATGTGATAGGAATCAATAATCAAAGCGAAATTTCAAGACACTCCTTTACGGGGGGGAAGGTCTCGTCCAGAGCAACTGCGTTGTATGCACATTGAGATGAGTCAAATCCGACAATTTGGCTGACAAATTACCAAGCACTGAGCCCGATTCTCGAACTTGCGTTGCACTCAAGAAACTGGGAGGGCATGAGAAGCAAGTACTCTGAAAATGCTATTAGCCCCATAGAATAACAAGAATATTTATTTTGAGGAGAATATATATATATATATATATATATATATATATATATATATATATATATTAGTCATTTATGTATGTATACGGGCTTAAATCAGCAAGCGAGCCAAAGAGATAAAAGAACAGTGGTTGCAGCCAAAAATCTTGCGTGTACACACGCACGCAAACACATAACGGGTGGGAATTGATAAACAGCACGAAGGGACGGACATTAATGGGAAGGCAGAAAACAGTAAGAAGTTGTGGAAGTCAGCAGAAAGGAGAAACTAGGTAGCAGATGAGAGTTAAAGAAAATAAAATGCGGAAGAAGCAAGAGGTTAAGACTAACTGCAGTCTCGAAATAGGATCCCAAAGACTAGAATATCCAAAGGAAAAAAAGGGGTCAAAAAGAGAAGGGTGGAGATCCGGGTATGGCATGGCCGCACGCGAGTTTGGGTGTGTGTGAGCGTATCTGTGAAATGCATGGTGCGTTTCGCGCAGATTACTACCTCCAAGGAAGGCCAGAAAATTAAAATGCGCTCGAGGGGAGAAGAGGGGGCAGGGTAGGCGTCAAGAAAAGGGGAGGTTTTGCTTGCGTCAAGACCTTTAGCAATATTAAGAACTTAAACTGAAAATTACAAATGAATGTGATTGTTACAGAGGGAACGGATCCCTGAGGGAGATGAGAGGACGGGCGGGTGATGAGAGATCTTCGTTTTACGCCAAGTGCTGATCTCGGTAGCGCCGGATGTCCAGTCGCTGCACAACATGCTTCTGGCAGATGGCAAGCATGCACGCATAGGCATAACAACACAAGTACATGACAGAGGAACACAGGAAGAGCTTCGTGTGAGAAGGGAGATGGCCGGAAAAAGCAAACGAGTGAGCAGGGAAACTTGGAAGAGAATTTGGGCTGGGGCTTGAGGAGGGGGAAATTATCACACTCGTCTGGTCTGACTTTGAGAAATAGCCCGTAAGGCGTACATCAAACTCGCCTGTTGTCTGGCCTCCATGACCATTATCAAGACGTGTACCTGCGAAGTGGAGAAAACGGAAGATGATAGCGGGCAGCGAGTAAACGAAGTGTCGACGGACACAAAAATCATTAGACAGTGTTAAAACTCGTCCCTGATTTGATACAGTGGAGAGAGCAAACTAAGGAGCGACGAATGATTGTGTAGCCTCCAACCTTATTAAAGGGGTTCTTGCTCATTGCTCTGCCAATGGGGCTGTACAACCATTCTTCACCAACCAAAAGTCCAAGCGAACCCACACAACGCATCACTCTCGAAAATACAGAGAGCTCCCCTTCCCCTCCACCCGTGGAACGCACTCATCAGGAGATATCCGAAGGGTAATCCTTATGAGAAGTTAAGAAGTTCTGGCGCAAAGTTCATAACCGAGGGAAAATGACTGTGACATTCAGCACGTCTAAGAATGTATTTTTGTTTATTTGCTGCTAACTGCTTGTTATTAACCAGACTATCCGAAGCGAGTGTCCCTTGTTCCCGCTTTGTCCTGTGCCCTCTGACCTCGTCCGCTGCATTCGCATGTGTTGACTCCCCTCGTTCTTTGTCCTCGTTCGCTTGTAAACCGATAGCCACGCGTCGGTGTCATTCGCAAGACGGCTCGTCTTATCACCTCGAATGTATAGCCACCTTTTATTTGATTTCTACCCCGGCTTGTTAATCATCGCGACCTGTTATTACTATTATAGAACCACAAAGAATATCCGAGTTATTCCGACTGTCTTCTGACCTCGGGTGCGTGTAGTTTAGTGAATAAAGTAGCACCGAATAAAGGAAATCTAAGCAATATGAACGAAGATCGAATTTAGGACAGTAAAGAGTCACAGGCAGAAATAAGGGTGGAAAAAAGTGGTTTCCCCAACCAGCGGTATGGACACATCGAATTTAAAACCTACCAAGAAATTCTTATTTGAGAATGTCTCGCCTTCTGGTACTGATACAGAGATGGGTGTGTTTGCCGAGTCTAAGCCCATCAGAGTTTGCGGCCTTCATCAAAACTACGCTCAGGCAGCAAACCCCGGCCTTCCTGACATGAATTTCCATTAGGGCTATAAACATGCCAGAAATGAACAGTCACAGGTTACTTTCAGTCACTTGCTGGCTGCTGACTGCTCGCCGGAATGCAGCCGTCTCCAGGGGCTCCAGACCGGAGCGTCATAGCAACATAAGACGTCTACATATTTCTTCTACAAGCTCACCAGATCAGTGGCTCGCAGCTGCGAGGGCAGACCTAAAATCAGGCAGGCATACTGCGAGTAAGGAGTAGGACAATGCGAACGCGATTACACTCTGTGGCCTAATTAAGATCAGAACCAAAAACTTCGTCCGAACAGGGAGGTTTGGGGGCATCGCGGCTGGGAAAACCGCAGTAAATGACAGAAAAGTAGAGCAGGCACTGCACTCACGATTTCACTGGGAGTCAGAGCCGGCATCAGCTCGCATAGGACATAGGGCTGGAGTTGGCATAAATCGACAGGTCGTGTACAACAGGCCTTTAGAAAGGCCCGCTGTGGCTCCATGAAGAAACAGTTCAGCTTATCGAAACGCACGTCTTCGTGGCAGATGCCGAAGAGGCTCTGGACGAAATTCCATACTGCGTGACGGTATGGCGCTGTGTCCACATTAGTAAGAATGTTAAGGCTAGAGAGAGGGAAGAAGCGACAGTTAGTGTGTGTAAATGCCAATATTGACGGGGGGAGGAAGGAGGATAAGGGTTAGAACTAACGTGTTGTAGGTGAGTTCATAGGCATTGCAGAATTCATCGTCCAACATAGAGCCTAGGTCAGAGGCCAGACGGTCTACCAGCATGCAACCGTCTTCGCTCCAAGAGAACTCCTGAAAAGGCGAAAATGAGGGGAAGGTCGAGACAGAGGGGATAGACGAAGATATGCATTTAGGGCAAGGCTCTTTTGCAAAAGATGAAAAGCCAAAACGGACAGTAATCGCATTTAAGAGGAAGCTCGGGGCATCCGGTAGGAAGTGCGATAGATTTCGTCGAAGTAATTTAATTCCTTGCCATACGCCAGTGATAGAAAAATAATAATTTATAGTCAAAATCAAGCACCAAAGACCGCTCCTAACGCTGTTCGCGCCTCGCGCGGGGGCGGGAGGCGGATCGGATTGACTAGTTCCCAATTTAAACGACCTGATGTTTAAAGGAGATTCAAAGGCCCAGCCAAACGAATTCTAGTTTCCAGTAATCAATCCTTCCTTCCCAACCTTAAATGGAGACGTTCCTGTAATACGTGCCTTGTCATCTATTCATGAATAAATCATACCATGATTAATTTTGGTTTTCTTCAAGTTTACACTTGACATTATCGCGGACGTCGTAGGCAGTTGTAACGATGTTAAACTTACATTAAGATGCTGACTGACTGACCAATATGGTAAATTGAGGTCACCAAATCAGTCGCTCTATTTATAAGCGCCATCAAGTTTGAGCGGAAGCTCTGGTCAAGAGAAGGTAGTTTTTCCAATGGATCATTCAGTATCCACCGGCAGACTGAGGTGGTATCACAATAGAATGTGCGCCAAATTTCAGGGGAAGTACCTATATGCGCGTCCTAACTCTACCACTAACCTAACTCCCAACCCCAACCACGAAGGTGAACGTTAAACCTCCTAGCCCTGACACTAGCCCAAACCCCTAAAGCACTGAAATTTAGTTCAAGACCACGGAAAGCTGCATGGATCGGGCATACAGCAAGTCAGTCTTACTGTATGGTGTTGAATGAAGAGCTATGTGTTTAGATGATGGGGTGAACACTGAGAATTTTCAAACATCGTCACCTGAAATAAGAGCGTGGCACAGGTGGGACGGCGGTTTCACGTTAATGCAGTCCCTATATTCAATCTCATTCCAAGTGTGGAACACCTAGGATTGGGTATGACTGGCTGATGACGGCTAATAATCCAGAAATGGCCATTCCGGTCTCCCTTGTCTTTGTCGGTTCCACATTATCAACATATGCTACACGTCGCTATGCGACCGCCTGTGAGGGCTCTTGTCTGAGTTTCAGGGCACAACGGAACATAATTGTTCCTTAAGCAGATCGGTGAGCCACACACTATCATCATATTCCCGATCGCAACCGACAAAGCAACGAGCCCGTGGCTCAATGGTAGAGCGTTCGACTCAAATGCCAAAGGTCGCGGGTTCGAATCTCAGGTGTTCCACACTTGGGATTGGGTATGACTGGCTGATGACGGCTAATAAGCCAGAAATGGCCATTCCGGCCTCCCTTGTCTTTGTCGGTTCCACATTATCAACATATGCTACACGTCGCTATGCGACTGCCTGAGAGTACTCTAGTCTGAGTTCCAGGGCACAATGGAACATAAATGTTCCTTAAGCAGATCGGTGAGCCACACACTATCATCATATTCCCGATCGCAACCGACAAAGCAACGAGCCCGTGGCTCAATGGTAGAGCGTTCGACTCAAATGCCAAAGGTCGCGGGTTCGAATCTCAGGTGTTCCACACTTGGGATTGGGTATGACTGGCTGATGACGGCTAATAAGCCAGAAATGGCCATTCCGGTCTCCCTTGTCTTTGTCGGTTCCATTATCTATCATATATATATATATATATATATATATATATATATATATATATATATATATATATATATATATGATAGTGTGCGGCTCACCGATCAGTTACAGGACTAACTCGTCCCGTTGTGCCTTGGGGCTAACTCTCAAGCCTTGCCAGCAGCCGTAAGGCAGCTAAGTATATAGGCAGAATAACATGACCGACAAAGACAAGGGAGACTGGAATGGCCATTTCTGGCTTATTAGCCGTCATCAGCCAGCCATACCCAAACCCAGGCGCTGCGGCGCCGAACCTCGAACTCGCGACCTTGTTGGGCAGAAGTCCAACGCTCTACCCACTGCGCCACGAGCTCGTTGTCTTGCCGGTTTCGATCGGGAATATTGACAATGGTAATGAGGCGCTCACCGATCGGTTACAGGACTAACTCTCAAGCCCCACCAGCAGCCGTATCTGCCTATATACTTAGCTGCCTTACGGCTGCTGGCGGGGCTTGAGAGTTAGCCCCAAGGCACAACGGGACGAGTTAGTCCTGTAAACGATCGGTGAGCGCCTCATTAAATTGTCAATATTCCCGATCGAAACCGGCAAGACAACGAGCTCGTGGCGCAGTGGGTAGAGCGTTGGACTTCTGCCCAACAAGGTCGCGAGTTCGAGGCTCGGGCGCCGCAGCGCCTGGGTTTGGGTATGGCTGGCTGATGACGGCTAATAAGCCAGAAATGGCCATTCCAGTCTCCCTTGTCTTTGTCGGTCATGTTATTCTGCCTATATATATATATATATATATATATATATATATATATATATATATAAAACCATGGTTCCCGTGATCACCTCTTCGATGTTATTTATTAAAAAACGGGAAAGTTGGTGTGCACGAGAGCTGACAGGAGGCAACGGGATTGAAGGCCTTAGATGAAGACTTTGAATAGTCAAATAGAGGAGGAGGGATATACGCCTCTGCTTTAAACGGCCTGAGAAAAGGAACAGAGTGAAAAAAATTAGAATGCACAGAACGAACCGAGACAAGAAAGGGTTGATCACGGAAGTCCTTATAGCCAGATAAGGGATCCTGCAGAAACGGTTTAAGGACTGGATGGTTGCTCATCTCCACGCTTTTTGATTCCAAACCAGGCAGAGAGACTAAAAAAGGTTAGAAACGGGTGTCAAAAGCCCAGGAGTAGTGAGCAGAAGAGAAAGTGAAGAAATCCATAGTAAACTCAATATTAGCAGCCGTGCCACTTTTTTTCAGCCCTACTTTGGTTGGACAGTGAACAGGACCCCGACGGATCAACAGAAACGGCCTTAACGGCTCATAGTGGAGCTTTAAAGGGTCGCTAAGCCACGTTTTTTTCGTGTTACAAAGGACTCGGCGTAGCAGATGGCTGCCAATTTTTTCATACTAAAATTGAACAGCAGGGATGGAGGTTGTGGGCAATATAAAAGGGGTTTGCAGTCAGCATGCATCTTATACATGTCTTTTGGCAGACGGGCGCTCACTGATCTGGTAAGAGGCCCACTGGTCCCGTTGTGCTTATGGGGCTCAATTTGAGCCCCATAGACAGATGGAGATTTCTGGAATGGCCGTTTGAAGCTTATGAGCCTTCATCAGCCAGTCGTATAAAACCCTAGGTTTTGCAGCTTTTGAGGCTCAATCGGTGAGCGTCCATCCACCACAGTTAATATTACCTGTCAAAACCAACAGGACAACGAGGCCGTGGCTCAAGGGCTAGAGCGTTGGACTTATAAAAGAAAGGTTGCGGGTTCAAGTATCAGGCGTTGAAAAACCTGGGATCATGTATGGGTAGCTGAGGACGGCTAATAAGCTCGAAATAGCCATTTCAGTCTCCCTTTTCTTTGTCAGCAATCTCACTCTGCACAAGTAATTTGGTTAGACAAAAATCTGCAAGGAAGTCATACGTTAAGTACTAACTTATATCCTCAGGATACTAAGTGCAAGGAAAGCGGGCGTTTTCAAAGCTGAGAAAGAGGGATGACATAAGCCAATTTTTTGTTGTTGTAATTATGCGAACTCCCTCAAATCGAAGAGTTATTTTTCGGAGCCTATGCAAAGATGCATGACATACTATCTTCATAATGGAGGGCAAGAATTAATAACGGGAGCATTCTTTCGGCCCAAATTATTGAATGATACATTTTGACATCAGGTAATTCAGTACAAAATCGAAAAAAGACGGTAGGTGAAGCAACAAAATTGCGCATTTTAGAGCGACTGAGACAATGGGATGCAGCGTCTAAAAGGCCTTCTTTCATCTTCGGGTGAACTGCACAGACAACTAATGTCGTCGCGAGAATTAAACCTCTATCCCGAAGTTTCCCTATCCCCACGTTGGCAGCCCTTACCGAAACACAGCTTAAAATAAACACCCACCAGTAGATCGCAGGCAGGATCGATTTGACCCAAACAATTAAGAGCTACTGGGCTCTGAAGCTATCGCCTAGGGTAGTGTGCTGAGCTGGATCTGGGATTAAGAACATTTGTACTGAGGGAGAGGGTTTAAAGGGGCATTCGAAATCGAAACTCTAGGGTTGTGAAGCGTAAGATGATATCAGATATGGTCAGTAGTAGTTCAGGAATTTGTCAAATTATTTACCTACTGCAACTTCTTCTAATAACTATCAACACACAGCCCACACTTATGAAGAAATATCCTTCCATGATAAACTGCAGATAAGAGTTTTAGACAGAATAAAAACTTTTGACCAGCAGCATTCCTTTCTCACTGTGTGAAATAAGTAGATATAAAACCGTCATCCGGATACCATTAGGAATGCTTTCAAAGAGTCACCGGGGAGTTTCGTTGGCCATCGAAACCCGAGCGGTGGTTAGAACATTTTCATGGGCGGGTAAACTATGGGAACCCAAACGGTGCCAACCCCCCAAGTCGCACAGTGTGCTCTACCACTGAGCAACACCTGTCGGCTCTGAGACAATAAATTTTACTCTTCTTTTCTTACTGCATGACTGGCATCGTGGTAACGATCGGATATGCGGCCCAACTCATAAAAAAAATAGTCAAGGACTTCTGTAATGCAGGAATGATGGTAATGCGGGTTTTAAGATGTAAATAACCAGAAATGACATATAGCTGTTTTAGGGAAACGAAAAATAAAAAATTACATTTACGCTATTTGTTTGTTTAAAGAAACAAATAAAGCGTAGGAATGCAACTGTAAATTAAAAAAAAGAGATTGGAAGCTGTAAACGACGGAGAAAATAAAACTCGAGGACATTGGTCTGATATCCTGGGCCAGCTGAGCCCAAACTGTGATTAAGAATCAAATTGAAACAGAAAGTAAAAAAGAATAAATCGCTAAACCCGACCCGTGATAGCCACGATTAATGATATAAGTGAAGTTGATAATAACGATAGCTTGACTCCAAAGCCCAACCATCACCCTAAACCTAACCTTTAAGCCCAACACTAAACCTCGCCCTGACCGCTAATCCTAACCGTAACTCCCAACCCTAGTCCTAACCCTTAACCCCAACCGTTAATCCTAACGCAAATGCTAACTCATAAACCAGTCAGATTCCCTATCGTCCACTCGGGTAGGCATATTGCATAACACCCGGGATGAAGTGCCTGCTAATCGTGGAGTAGGTTGTAGAAATCGTACCGAACGCCTTCTACTGGGGACCAGTGCAGAACGTAAAATGCATGGCCATCAATACACTCCTTCAAGCGTGTAATCACAAAAACATCACATAGGTACACATTTTATGGCGGCTTTTGAACTGCCTGCTCGTCAAGAGCTTCGTGATGTGCTGGGGATAAATCCAAACGTTGGTGTCGTACGCTGAACTGAATTTTCGGAAATTGGTTTACACTTCCGACCACGAAGACCGCGTCAAGGGTAAAAACGCACTCAGTAAGTTGAACCCAGAAAAACGGGATTCGTCCGAACTCTCTAACAAAGCAAACTATCTGACATGTGTTCACGTCTCGGCTAATGGGGACTGTGGAAACAATTACCAGAGATTTGGGAAAGGCCAGCCCATGCCACCGCGGCTGCATTCATAGGACTGGCACGTCGAAAGTATCATTCGAGAATATAAAGAGTGCTTTGACACAACGATGACCCAAGTTTAATACTTAACCTAATCCTAAAACTAACCCCTACCCCTGAGCCATACGCTAACCCCAAGGGTAACACGTAAGCGAAGCGTAGCGGGGAATGAGCGAAAGGGAAGGGTGGTGGGTTAATTCAAGACCACTCAAATGACATAAATGGCTAGTTGTTAGAACTAAAGACTAGGTGGGGCCACCTATACGATCGTAACCGACATCTCTGGCAGGGGAACAGAGTTGCTAGCAGGTACGGACTCAGTAGCGCTGGGGATAAAAAACAACGGTCTGTGCTAGTTCGCTGTCACAGTGGGCAAGCAGAGGTTACGAAATGTGGTCAATGGGAAAGGGGGGGGGGCACGCACGGCTGGAGTTCTCTTTGGCCAGGGCCATGAACAACTCGATGGCCATGTCCCCTTTGACTTCGTCGGAGTCCTCCGAGGCGTCACCGGCGCCACTTTGGAGGAGGGTGAGCAATTCGTTGACGCCAAGTTGCTGACTGGCCTTGCTTAAACCGGCCCCAGAGGCTTCAGGCGATTTGGTCTGTGAGGACCCACCGTTGATAACCGTGTGTTTCTATGAGGTAGATAACAAAGAAAAAAGCAGAGGGCACTATAAGAGGTTTCTGAATGAGACATGTGATGAACCAGGGGGCGTTTTTTATTCGAATCACATCCCGCTGCGAACTGGTAAGGGCATAAAGCAATTTAGAGGGTCGGCGGAAAAGTATTGTGTGTGAAGGCCTGAACAGTGACGATGCGCTATCTCATGAAATGCTAACCGCAATTCTTAAACGTGTATTCGATGAGAAAAGAGTACTTAAGTAGAGCTGTAATATTAATTACCGGGATATTTCAGTCACGTCAGGATGTCGAGGTTCGAAACAGTTACCTACCGGTTGCCTTCAGAAGCTACTTGACTAATATGCATCTTTGTCATTGATGTTCAATACCCTTCTAAATTAAAATATAATTTCTACAAAAACACAAAAGTCGGGGAAAAAAGTTCTGAAATAATTTGGTGCAGGACATGACTTTTTAGGGTCAGACCGTAAATTTTCAATGAACATCTGGGTCGAAGACAATCAAGCACTGTGAAATAACCACGTAATGCCCATTCTACAAACAAGTAGTATAACATTTATCTGGCAAAGATGGGATACCCTACTCCCGACAAAGGTACTAGCTAAAAGCCCAGACACGTGGTTTCTGCTGCTGTTAGTACCTATCTCGGGAGTACGGTGTGCCATCTTTGTCATATACAAAAGTGTTCGTTTTTGTATTCATTTGGTAGCAAACTACCTCTTTTTCAAATCTGATACTCGAACAAAGGGTACATTTCGATGAAAAAGAAAGGTTCTAAATTCCTGAATAATTTGAAACCCAACCTACTGCTACACATGTATTCCGGGTTCACAAACTACAAACTGCATATTTTCTAAGTAAGGAATAGAGCTTGCAAAATTTTGCAGTGAATATACTCTACATAGCATACTTTACAAGCAGCATTAATAAATGGGAAGATCCGATGCGTAAATGAGTGGACACTTCACGGTTTTAAAAAATCTCATAATTCGACATTTTTCAAAAATTAAAAGTACGAGGACGACGCAATTTACTGATAAATGAGTACAAGAAGGAACAATTTCGTGCAAGTGTTCCATAAAATATATTTGGACTGGTGAGGGCATCGAAAATCAATGACAAACATGCATACTACTTAAGTAGTGTTTTGACAGTGTATCTTCTAAAGGTAGCCGGAAAGTTTTTTCAAACGCCAGTATCATATCCCGGGATTATTTTGTACGATAGTTAATATAAAAACTCTGCCTCAGTAATCTTTGCTAAAGGAAAACACATTTCCGAACGTTGGTTAACATGTTATTAGATAGCACATCTACGATGCTTTACCTAAACCGTCGCGAGCTCGAAGAAAGCATATAGCCAAACAGAGACCCGCGTTAAACAAATTAAATCGGCATTCAGATCTCTACATTGTTAGATAAACTCGACTGCCGAGGATTAGGAGTCAACGCTCTTCTCAGAACAAACTGAGAACGGGTTTAAATATGGAGGATACTTTCAATCGGCGATAGACAAGTGTCAGGCTGGGTTGTAATGAAATGAATGGGTCTTCGTTCAGCTAGGATGACACTGACAGAGAGGTTTCAAAAATCGACTACAAGCCGCCTACTAAAATGTTGACTGCTAGTAGAAGCATTCAAAATGACAGGAACCCGATAAATATGGCACCTACTGACTGCGGGCGACCCTGCGAGCCCATAGATGGTGCACAGAGGAACAGCTACCTAGGAAATACGCAGGCTCTCTGGTCTGGTGAATAAATAGTCGCGAAACACGCACCAAGTGTGTCTGCACACAGATCTGACAGACTGGTTACATATAAGCAGGTTCCAGGTCATAGGGACACTGAATACTGCACGCCCTCCAACAAGATGTCACCCGTTGTTCGGAACAGTTCTGGGCCCAAAACGGGTGTGCTGCAGGGACGGATGATGGCGTTCACTTTCAAGTGCTGGGACTGGAGAAAGCCGTTTCTTAGTCAGGTCGATCTAGGCAATCGCCGTCCGCAGAACCAGAATTTAGCGGTGTTCTGAACTAACAGAAGACCATGATCAACCAACGCGCGCTGGTGGGACTTACCAAAGGCCAATGATGCAACGATAATCAATTCTCTACCCAGCAAGAGAAGTACAGAAGGGATGAATTTTGAACGACATGTTAAGTGGCACCCGCGAGACACGTGGAACAAAAGAGGCATGACAAGAAGAAATAGCCTCAAAACTCACTCACAGTGCGCGTGCGAAGGAAGGGGGAGGGAAGGGTTGGAGGGTGGGGCATAGGACAAGAACGTACCACCTGTCCGTTGCGAAAACTGTCGTTAAACGAAACAGCAGGCATAACATCGGCGTCGCCTTTTGATGAGGGCAGCCCCGGTGATCTGAAATGATCCAACTCCGGCCGCACCCCCGCCGCGAAGATGAAGCAAGCGAGGGAGTGTATGTGAGTCATGATGGCCACCGCGTGCATCAGCTCGGATAGGGAGATCGTCTCGCGACCAGCGTCGGACTTGTTGTCACCACGAGTCAGACTATAGATATCGTCCTGACAAAAGAAGGAATGAGGGCGGGGGGAAGTAAGAAACTAGTGATTACATATTACTTGGTCCTGCCACGCTACAGGTTCACACTGAAAAGACAGGTATAATTAGGGAAATAATTTATGAAATTACTAAGTGCAAGGCATGGAGTAAAGTGACCGGGACATTAAATTTTAGAGCCAGACCCGAAATTTCAATTAAAATTTGGGTCGAAGACAATCAAACACTGTGGAATAACCACGTAATGCCCAGTCTACAAACAATTAGTACTAAAAGAAGTATGAATCTCAGATGGCAAAGACTTCATAACGTACTTCCGACATAGGTACTAACTAAAAGCACAGACATGTGCTTCGCCGATGTTTCTGCTGCTGCTTGACGCAGCAACGAGGGGTTCGGCTCCTCAGTGGGTCCCTCAGCGTTTTCTATGCGGTTTCTGGTACACGCACTCCAGAAAATAATCAGGGAAATAATTTCTGAAATCATTAAGTGCAGGAAATGGAGTTAAGTGACTGGGACGTGACCTTTTACTGAAGCCATGACATACTCGACATCTTAGCCAGTCAGTTTACTCGACTGAACGGTTTGTGTAAGTAGGCCATAAATTAAACTGCCGTAAACGATGAGGTTCACGACTGTCACGAAGACTACACAACGGTGGTATGCGCGTGAATTTGTTTATGAGGCAAGCCTGAGTGGTATCTAGCACACTCTCTTCATGCACTCAATGGCAAGACGGAGAAAAGACGATTAGAGATGGGTGTGGCCTAAGACACGTCTACACGTACCACACAATGTTAGGAGGAGCTTTTCTAACCGACTCATTCTCACGTCATGCGCGTGTTGATGTCGCGCCAGCTGCCAAAAGGATTAGAAGTTAAACCAACCAGTCAAGTGAGCCAGAAGCCCAGCCGACATGTTAACCGCTCAAGGTTACTATCTGATTATTTTGATTGCAGTCCAAACTTGGACATTAAAGGATGTTATTTTTTCGCCTTATATGCACTGTAGAACACGCCAATAAGCTCATATTCTTCCGCTCTTGCCACTGAGTTCTGACTCGGGGATACGGCCGAGGAGAGTTGTTGGACAGATGACCATCGAGGAGTGCGGCAAGTTCGTAACAAATTGGCAGCGCAGAACTCACAATGTACATTTCTACAGGACACTTACTGTCTATCTATCAATTTGGAGCAGCCCAATTGAATTTGATGGAGTCCATGTTGCAAAAGTTGAGTTTGCACTTTACAGATCCAAGACATTCTGGGAAGCAGTCCACGTCAGCGGACACGGTTGCTGCTAGCATTACTGAGCTTATTTATGATTTGGATCCAGATATGACTTTCGGTTCTTCGTTCAAACGTTGGGAAGACAGTTTCCACGTCGAATTTGCTACAGCCGATTATGCGTGGAAGGATCGCCTGGTAGTACGAAAACGGGGCATCAAGGGACACGAGAGGTACACTGAAATAATTCTGATGTCACATTGGATGAAACCGTCAAGCATGTCTCAGAGACCTTCGGGAGGTCATCACTGTTGCATACCCCATGCCTGAAACTGATGACGAATGAGACATGCCAATCGCGAGTGTGAAAAGCACCTCGGATTTCATAAAAGTGAGAGGACGGCCGGCCCGCCCTCCGTGACCAAGGGAGAGAAGGAACACAGGAAATAAGTCAGAATACAACGCGCGTACGCCAGGGACGCGGTATGCAACGCCGCGCACAGATGCCCAGATGAAACTCAGAAAATCGATGGGTAGCGGGAGGCGCGCAAATGCACGAGTCGAGGGTCGCATACATCAAGGTTAGACAGGAGATCGTATGCACTCCAGGGCAGCGAGAGAGCATGCGCGCGCGCGCGCGCAAGTCATTACGTACCGTCCTCGTGATTGTGAGGCGAGGCTATAGTGAAACAGGAGGCAAAAATCCTCTGCCTACTTTTCCAAGACCTACTTTTCGAGTGGCTAGGATTTGGGCCAGAGCAGTGACCAGGTCGATTTAAAACCTGACGTAGGAGGCTTGAAAAAAGGATAAAGTGAAAGCCTGTGCAGAGCCCCTTTTGCAAATAAACTACCATAATACAGCCTCCTCCGTTAATGCGCAGGCAAAGTAGTGAGAAGCTAAACGAATCTGCGCGAGAAGTTCGCGCTAGAAAATGCGGGAACTTACAGCTGTGACCTTCCAGGGCGTGTGGGCTAGATTGCGATTGAGAGCCAACAGCTGGCGCCACCTGATTGGTCCCTTTGAGAGGTCCTGCAACCAAACAGCATTGCCTCCGGAGGTGAGGAAGTATCGCGCGAAGAGGCAAACCAAATGCGGACAACGCATTTCAGTAGCGGCCTGTCGGTAAACGCCAAAAAGAAATATCCATGATAAACTTTACAATTTCCTCTAAAAAAGGCAATTAATTTTGCGTGCAGTTGCCTGAAATGGACTTGTTACATATTATTCCCATGTCTTATGTAACTTTCGGATCGAATGTTGTCAACTACGGCGAAGAACGGGTAGTTAAAACATGCCAAACTGGCGGTGATATGTATTGTACAAACTGCTTCATCAAAGTCAGGACAAGGATACTAGGTACAAGGCCAGGCGTGTGGTTCGATGGTTTTTGCAATTAAATGACGCGACCTTCAGGGGTTCGGCTCATCAGTGGCACCCCAGCATTCCTCATAATGACCATAAGAATGAATAGTACAAGTTAAATGAAAAGCTTAACAAGTAGTAAAATATTCCGGGGAGTGAACAAGCTCAATACTAACAGCTAGTAGATCTATAGAAGGCCTGCGGTTTGTTATTACCTTGATTAACAGAATTTACAAAAGTATCGCCTTCAAGTAGCTTTTACATCCCTTAGTAATCCTTGAATAAGATTTTAGAACCTTACGATATCGGCAGAGAACATCAAACGCAGATAACGCCGCTTAAAAATGTATTTTAATAAAAAAGGATCACCCTAAAAACTGGCAAATGTCTGGGTTGGAGACAAGATTCAAATGACGGAAGGCACAAAGAAAGGGGGAGTTTATTTCGCCGCCGCCGCCGTCCTCGGGCGACACCAATCCGGAAGATAGCCTAGCCTAGACTAGCCTGTCTGCATAGGTGTAGTTTGCGCAACGTGTCTATAGATAACGGAGAATTGAATGGTCCTCCAATGATAGAGGAGCTGCAGGAAATTGTCTCTCCGGGAAGCTATCCAAACAACCAGTCAATTGAGTTGCGGCTCAGCAGGGATTTCGGAAGACCAAAGGACCCCGGTACATGTGTTCTGATCGGACTTGCCGAGGGTCAATGCTACGTAACAATATAATTAAGTTATGGCCTGATAATATAATAAAGACTAAGGCCCGATTCCATAAGATTTTGCGGTTAAATACATGTGGGTTAACGCCACTCTCGAGTTCCTGCTCACGCTAGCTCCCAACTGGTTGATCGCTTTACTTCACTAAGCACGGTCACTTTATTTTTGTCCCCTGACTCCTGACCACTTATATTCGTGGATCGCAATTGATAGGGACGCTGAAGGAGGAGCAGAAAGAGACACGATGTAGGATTGCCTCCAGTCCCGAGAGAATATTGCGGCTCAAAAAGCCTCTGGCCCAGGATGAATATACATTACGTATCACCGTTGAGAAACCACAGAAGCAGCGGGGAGCTCATTACACTGTAATGCTCACTATCGCTTAAGAACACCAGAAGTATTAGTATAGAAGCTGGTACGATTGAGAACCATGAGGAGACGAAACAAGACTTCTAAGAAGACCTCCACTATAGAGCGACATTCCTGTAGACTTCAACTTGGGCATTGCGGAGAATGATGGATAGAGCATTAGCATTGAAAATGAAACTACTGTGATTCAATCAGTGCGATGCTCTCATGGACGATGAGGGCAAAACACATTGAAAATCTCGCCGTAGAAGATGCGACCCATAATTGCTTAAGAATCAAGATCAGCAAACACCCTGAAAGAAAAGCACCTCGAGGAGAGTGAAATTACTGAGAAAAACAGGACTATTTTACTCGATGAAAGTCTGTGCCACTAGCAGGAAAGTTTTTGGTCCACGCATGGGTCGAGATCACGACTGGTTCAACAAGAAAATCGGAGACGCCAAAAGAAACTCCTAAGAACCTAACAGAACCTTACATAAAATCAGCTCCTGCTGCTAGAAGATTGCTACTGGCTATCCCGCCGAGGGCATACGCTTGCCAAACCTTTACCAGACAGGATTCATCGACTTCCAATAAAAGCCCAACTTGATACCTTGGATGCCCTAGCCGCAGGATTGGCGAAAGACAACTTTCTCGGATACAACATAATGCATGAATGTGAGAAGTCTGTTTTGGCAGTAATGGGTGGCACACACAGGCCTCTAAAGAGTCACTGGGTTTCGGTGAGTCACTGGTCATCTTGAGCCGATGCTGTACCTCGAGCCAAATTTAAAAAGGAGAGCCGCAGGTACTGAGCGACTACGAACCCACAGAACAACCAAAATAACTCCCTCAACGCTGAGAAGTATATAGTCGTGAAGTAGAGAAAAATCCAGCATAGACGACGACAGGAAACTGAAATGGCTTCAATACCTGGAAACCCATGGAACGTGATAACAGAGATTAAGCTGATCAGTTTACGGTCCTAAAATCATGCGATCCCCTTTGTTGATAACTGTCCTAGACAACATCTGCAAATTTGTGCGTGTTGGGCTAGCAGTTTGAACGAGAATAATTTACTAAAAAATCGTCGCACACTTCCAAACTTTCCCGACCTTGCCTCGGAAAAAGATCCAAGGACGTGCTCAGTAATCGACAAAACACCGTCGAAAAGAGATACTTTCACACAATAAATAGCGTGATCATCACAAAACCTCCCAGTTAAACCCAACAGAAGTAAAATCCTCTTTGTACACAGAAGATGGCATGGTGGCCGATGACGGTTCATAATCCACAGCTGGCCCCGCCCTTCTCCCTCGTTTTTGTCGGTAATTTCCTTCTGAATATGCGCCTACTCCACGAGTTACGTCACCTGGGGTGTGTACGAGTTAGCACCGCGGTGTGTTCCAGTGAGAAGAGGTGAATGAATACACCTGGGCAGCCTCATGTGACTCGGCTATAGACTATGCTTTTTATCGGAAGCGATGGTCGGACTGCATGCACATATATTTGCGTACTTAACGCTAGAACACAGATAGTGGTCCACCACTCTAACCGCTCGCGGACTCTCCTGCCCAGACTACAGGATCCCGATTCTAGGTTCAGGTTATACCGGCAGATAGCAATCGGTGAAATTAGCACTTAAGTTGTCCTGAGCGTCGTAGAATAAACAATGACTCGATCTTGGACTCTCCTCGAATACACTAAAAGCCTCCTTCAGGCGTTTTGACAAAATATGACCACACAGAGGGGAGGAAGGTGGGGGAAGAAGGCGCGTGCTGCTGAAGAACCTTACACTAGCAAAAAAATCCACACGATTGAATTTATTCGGATATGATTAGGAAGTCGGGCACGGCGAACTAAACACCTGTTCTGACTAACTAGGGGGAATTTAACTGTCCCATTACACACTTATTGTACTCTCCCCGAAGGCGGTGATCGCAGATACTTAGTTCCTAGAGAATAGTCGAAAGATGAGGATGTTGACATGATCAAAGGTGAATGCGACAGCCGAGGTCATTACTGGGCGATGCCAACGTACGCTGATGATGAAAATACAGACGTGGATTATAGGTAAGCAAACTATGATATATGAATTGAGAACCAGACGGTATGTACCGGTGTACATGTCTGAAAATTCCCCGAACGTAATTTTACAGGAACGGGTCCCAAACACTCACAGTCGTAACATTGTATTTAGGAGTCTCCCGCCTGCCTGGCTGCGATCAACCTAACGAACACGTAGGTGGCGGATTGTGAAACGTGCGTCGTCCAAATAAGCAGGCAACCACGGTTTGAAGAATAAGCAGTCGCGGGTATCGTGCATCCATAACATTCTTAGGAGTAGCTGCGCCAGGCAGGCTACATACACGAAGGCTCTAGGTGGCATGTTGAATACAGCCAGCCGTCCGGAAAAGTTTTGGAACCCAGAAAGGGTACGTTTATAGGACGGATGGCGGCGTTCACCTTCACAACCAGAGAATACAGGGAGCCCTTCCGCGGTTACAGTCTGATACAGGCGATCGCTGCCCGCAGAACCAGGACTCAGCCGAAGGCGGTGACCAATCAACGCATACCTGTTAATTTGCTGCACGGTAAAGTATGTAAACATGAAAACTTTTCTGCTCAGCCTCTTCAGCCCAGAAAAACGCAAACAGACGACTTCCTGTCCAACAACAAACTCCAAAAACAGTGGACAACGCAATGCCCACTTACTACTGTCACTGAATGAGCAAGCCTCTACAGTGAGACAAGGGTGTGTCGGCTAACAAAATGACTAAGATGAATATGTCCCCTGTTGGCCACACACCGGCGACTGGAAATACCCCCTTCCGCCGCTCTGCGCATGCATCAGAGGAAGCCCAGGTAGAGCTGATTGTGGGATGAGCACGATAATAACGGCATTCAATGCTTAACTGGCTAAACAACCTCTCTTCCAACTCTCTTGTGGTCAGGCAGATGCTGTAGGCCTTGGTAGCTAAAGGCACTCCCTTAAAACACATCGTCCGTAAATAAACACGCAAAAAACATTGAGTTGCCATAAGAAGCACAGGTTCAGCATCTTGTTGGCTCTCCCCAGATTGCGACAGTCCAAATATTTCCTGGAGTGCACTCAGGAGACTCAGTGACGAGGCTGTCCACGCCACTTGTAAGACTATAGCCATATTTTAAATTTCAGAAAGTAATTG
This sequence comes from Schistocephalus solidus, assembly GCA_017591395.1. Taxonomy (NCBI): domain Eukaryota; kingdom Metazoa; phylum Platyhelminthes; class Cestoda; order Diphyllobothriidea; family Diphyllobothriidae; genus Schistocephalus; species Schistocephalus solidus. Next base: position 33,529 of record WEDG01000072.1, on the reverse strand, counting down.
AGGTTTCCTGGGCGTAGGAGCCACATAACCTGAATCATGTTAAATCAGGTATATGTCCGGAGACCGACAGAAAAAAAGATGTGCTCAGGTGGCAGTGTTTGTTACAATTTGTATGGACAGAGGATACTTTATAGGACGAGGCTTCATCAGTTTGAGAAGGGCGCACAGCAAAATGACCACGTAACGTTACGACCTCTTGCCCCAGTGTAGCACTCAACACTACAATTCGGACGAAAGATGATTCAACTAGTCTTTTCGGTTGGTTCATCTTCCTCCACACAGCTATACCTAGCCTCCGTCCGACAATAATGGGAAAATAATCGGTTAAAATCAGATATGTGGCTCCACTCAGAAAACGGGAGATAAGGACATCTGAAATTCAAGAATGTTGGTAACAAGGGCTGTATGCTTTGGGTAAACAAGACTGACAGATGGCAATTCTCGATAAGCGGAAGTTCATTCAGGCCGAGTACCTGTTTAAATACGCCCCTAAAGCGTAACAACATGAGCTCGAAAGCTGAAAAACCGGAAATAAAAAGCAGTAGACAGGCGGAAAAACGAAAATCGAGGAGTATATTTAGATATTTCAGACAAACTGATAGCCTAACGCTTAACGTATGTCTAAATCACAAACCTAAGCCTAACCCAAGCCATACCCTAAGCCGAACGCCAATCCTAATGGTGACAATTGAGAGAGGCATGACGGAGAACGAACGAAATTTAGTCTACCCAAGTGACGTACGAACCTCATAGGAGTAAAGACTATGTGGGGCCATAATAATAATAAATAAATAACCAAATAATATATGCTACAGTTCGTTGATCAACGGCATCCCAAACGCACACAGTCCGCCATTACGGCTCCGTGGGCTGAAAACCCAAAACAAAACTAGAGAGAGATGCCATACATCAAATGATAGAGCGTCTGGCTGAATGACCTGGGCTCAAAGTTCAGGTCAGTCAGTCGGGTCTGGGGTTGCGTTGTGGTTGGCTGACGAGTCTCGATAGTTCTCGCAACGGTTTGTAGGGAGCTACTGCAGAAGATAATGAAACGGCTTATGGAAGTCTGGTAAGAGGAATTAGTGGGGAACACGGTAGGCCAATAAAGTTCTGACCTTCTGGGGAACCAAATGTGGCTACATGCATTAATCTTCTTGCATGATAGCCCTTACGAAGGAAAATAGGCTAAATTGTATTTACTTAGTTCAGCTATGAATGCGCCACGATAGATGCTAACCACCCTTATCGCACACTCTCCCCCTAAAAGGGAACTTTTAGCAAACGGTGTAGTGAAGGAAGGTCAACAATGTACGCGGCTAAGTAAAACTCATGAAATAACTGTTCTAAGTACGGTTCGCTTAAGCCAGCGATGCGGGTTAGAATTACGTGCCCGAGAGCACGCACATGAGCTCAGAAAATCGATGGGTTGAGGGAGGCGTGCGTCTCAGTGCGTCAGACGGATTGGCTGCCCTGGGTCGTACGACGGAGGAACTGTGAGCCGTGCCTGAACGCAGTCACGACGCAATAGCAGCGCATTTCGATAAAGTAAGGAGGTACAAGTTCCTTCTCCAGAGGAGGGCGAAATGCTTCGCTCGACACCGAGTGGCTGCAGTTTAACAAGAACAAGCCAGAATTTCGAAATGGGTGGAGGACTCTACTACACAAAACTTCATGGGTCTTTGTGAAAAAAACCAGTCTAAGGGAGGGGGCTCCACAAACATGCTCCACGGTAATGCAACTTTGGTGCCGATGATTTGTTTGGAAGAAAGTAAGGGAACCAGCTTGGGTTATATGACAGAGAATGAGAATAAGTTCTAAATCGGGGGATAAATATTGCGGTATCTGAGGCCAGAAATGTTAACAAAAACTTTGCTGGGTGGGAATGGTGGACAAAATGAGTCATTATACGTACCAGAATCGCCAAGTAATGTCTGTCCGGATAGGGCATGGGTAAGTCCCCGTGAAAGAGATGTTCATGAGTTTTAAGGAAGGATTCAAGGAACTCGGGGTGATACCCAAGTACCTGAATGAAGTTCTCCAATCGACCCCACCGATACCAATGCTCACAATAAAGCACATAAGTCTAAAAGAAGGGAAAGAAAGACAAGTTTATCAAGAAAAAAGAACGGGACCAATATCAACCTCACCAAATCCACGGACGGAGAGACTTTAATACACAAAAAAAGTTAGAAAAGGATAAATAGAGAGCGCCGGAATAACTTAACTCAGCGTAGATAGCTGTCAGCGACGAATCGTATGCAGACATATTATGCGAAGCAGGTTACCTCTAACTGCTTCGCCAGGTCGGACAGTATACCTTAAGCCCTCTCCACAGCCTAGTCTCTAACACTTTATGCAATTATAGCGATACCCATGCTGAATAATTTCACCAGATCTCTCAGGATACGACGGGTAACTGGAAAATTTTGACTTTTAACTGGTCCTGCGAATGCCACAGATCTTACGTCCTGCTCAGTAATCCCAACACCAGACAAATATTACCTCCTAATCGTGCCTCGACGTCCATACAGCAGACTCTCGAGTTTGCGGCACTCGAGCGAATGCAACGGGGTCCCGATCAGCTGCCTATCAGAAGTGTTCATTCAGGTGCAGATATGGTATGCAATTCTGACAAGGAGGTGTATTCGTGCATCAGAGTTCTGCTCTTAAGTGGCAACGCCTAAAGCAATCGCCCATCCAGCACATCCAGTAACCCTCCCAAAGAGCCTGCTCCGATATTCCTAAGAAGCAGCTACCGGTCCAGGATGACGTGCGCCCGTATTCAAAGAAAGCATGCGAAATGATGAGCGAAGGAGATACCAGCAACTTCTAGCTCCGAACCTTAAGAGTGAGCAGAAATAGCCTCCTCCCTAACATGCCGCTCATATCCACACAGTGACCGATATCGATCCCAGAGAAGGGGAATATATTCACCATCATCTAGCAGTCGCCATAATTGTCGCAAATTCCAGGGATGCAATCTCGGAAAAGTACAGGTACAGTGATTGGCTTATTTACTCGAAACCTTGCTCAGTCAGACTAAAAAAATCAAACTTCCACATCCATATTAAGGTACGATTGAGTTTGGTTTCCCGGTCTGCTCAGTAGTGCATCCTTATGAAGTCCGACGTGAAATACACAATCCATGTTCTGCTTGGCCCAAAAACGTTTTGTGGTAGCCTCCACTGCCAAAGCAGGAAGGGGTAACTAGTAGATACATCTTTATGAAGCTGGACATTCTGTACTGTCTCAATGTAAGCTAAGTTGTCCTCCATGGTTCCACAAACTTGTAGCCAGGGCGACAATGGCACCATGACAGCCGATGTCTCGCTCTACTCGATATAATGTACGAGCTGGTTCTTTCAGTAGGAAGGAACCAGTCGTGTTATGGTACGCGCAGACGGGCTTGTACTAAGTCGGCCACTGCGCCCAGTCTCGTTGCTTACAGCCTGGATGTTGTTGGCCACTGCGTACGGATGTTGTGCTGCAAACGGGTCATGATGGAGCAGGGAAGATTAAGTGAAGCCGACGATGCGCAAATCTTTCTCAATCAAGCCAAGTGCTGGCCATCGTCGTCACTCAATCGCCTCCAATATCGCCTCGAGACAATGAAATTTGGCAGTCCCGTTCAGGGGCGCATTGTCACACTCCCTCCACACGGGAACACAGACTATAAAAATGCGTTTTGCACTAATACTGGTTCACGCCATGTGCACAGCTTTTTATGGCTGTTGGACGCGACCGGAACAGCACAAGTACAGACAATACTTGTGCTGTTGACGAACGCTGACCGATTACTAACGGAACTCACTCGTCCCGTTCTGCCTTGGGGCTCATTCTCGAGCCCCGCCAACAGCCGCACAGCGGCTAATGAACCAGAGATGGCCATTCCAGTCTCCCTAGTCTTTGCCGGCATTGCTCATTTGCCTTTACTACTACTAGTTGCCATGCGGCTGTTGGTAGGGGTCGAGTGAGCCCCAAGGCAGAACGGGACGAGTGATTCCCGTTAGCGCACGGTCAGCGTTGATCAACGAATGCAAGTCAATATTCCCGATCTAAACCGGCAAGACAACGAGCCCGCGGGTCAATGGTTAGACCGTTGGACTTCTGATCAACAGATCGCGGGTTTGAGCCTCGGGTAGTGCACCACCTGGGGTTGAATATGACTGGCTGATGACGGCTAATGAGCCAGAAATAACCATTTAAGTCTTCCTTGTCTTTGCCGGCAATGCTCATCTACCAATATCTGCTCACCTCGCCCTCTCAACAGAATGACATTGCTGACCTTGACGGCCCAGAGTGTAAGTTTTCTTTCAAAACCGGTCAGCAGGGAGGGCAATTCCATTCGCCACCGAAATGTCCGCACATATAATAGACATCAATGCCAGAATTAGATCAACTTCCAGGAAGAGGCAAAAGTTAATGCAATAGGCGGAGTCGGCAGCACCAAGGAAAAACGACAAGACGTCAGTGTCACCGGTGACGGTAACTGTTTTCAATACCGCTTCTGTAAAAGGATGCTTCGTAGTCGGGTCGGGGTCAGTGAGGGGTGGGGTAACCTCGGAAATAAGAATCAGCCATTGTATAACATTTGATGATTCCGCCACTCGGACTCTTGCGCTGCAAACCGAAAAAAAACCGAAAAATCACGATGGAATTCGGCTGTCCCGACAAGTTCACATTGATGGTTTGGCAACTCTACATGGCAGCATGGCGCTATGCACGACGGATTAACGTCAAAAGCTCCGCCATGATAAATTGGGTGAGGTAGGATCGTGCAGTCACCCGAGCTTTTTTCAGCCTCCCGCCCACTTAAATAAAAATGCGCATCTGTCCTGAGGAGTAACCGGAAACTTTCATAAATTACGAACCGGTGGAGTGCTATCCAACACCCGCCGCAAGCACGCCTGACGTAAATATACGAGACCGGCATAAACTACCTTCTGTTTGCCATCAACTGTGCTTTTAACACCACACACGATGGATAGGGGCAGAGGAACCTGCACTGTTTTCGCCTGATATTGCGTAAATTTCGAAGTAAAGGCGAACCAACAGAAAACTGTGGTCAAGTGTAAATCGACAGATTGAGGAGTATAGGACAAGGACACCACCGTGGGCCAAGTATTCCTACATGGTAGCACCCGCAGAAGAAGCATAAGAGGCCCTGGCACAGTGCCGATTTCCGAAGCCAGTTAAAAGCTTTCGCTCGGTTTCCATGCTCTTGGGGTTTTCTCAAGACTAATTCCGGACGTATAGGACTGTAGTCTTGAAAATAGCAAGGAGACTTGGGTAATTTACGAAATCGCGCATAAGATTTAAACCACATTCACCTATCAGTGGTCTCAAGGTACAAGGTCCATGGGCGGAATTTTCAGCATACTTGCAGTGCAGACTCAGGCCCAGCTTTGACGGGAGCGGTGAAGTGCCGATGAGATCCTGCCGAAGTGACTCGTCAACAATGATGTGGTAACATGCACTAACTTCAAAGGAGCACAGAAAAAAAGAGACCATAATCCCTTAGCAGACTCATTTCCCATGTCTGGGAATCAGCCGTTGGTCTTTAGAGATACCTCCCTCTCGAATCGAAGCAAATATGCGAGCCCCAGATTCTTGTTGCAAATAAGATAAACGCACGGTACCTGGGACAATAGGTGTATTAGGCTGAGCTTTCGGTCTCGTACAGGAAACCATCACCAGAGACTGTGAGTATGCAGCAACAAGTTCGCGGTTTTGTAGTCTACCGAGAGGAAGGCGGTAGGAGTGGAGGGGTGGTGTTCGTTATAGGCTGAAGTCACGCTATGTCACGCTGTCGTGACGGCGTGCGTTCCTGGCTGGGAGCTGGGCCGCTTAGTTGTTGCATACTCACGGTCTCTGATGATGGCCGAAAGCTCAGGTTAATAAGCCTACTATCCCATTGATCGTGCGTTTATCCTCTTTATACCCCCACCCCTCTCCACACAGGACCGGCAGGCAAGGTGAACCGCTGTGCGGAATGACGAAGCGGTATGCGAAGCCGGTGGTACACAGGATGTCAAGGAAAAGTTTCAAGGGAACAGTTTGGCCAACGATAAATGCCCTTTCACATGTCCTTATTGCTAACACACAATCAGAGCTCACAGTGGTGATGTGGGACACCATCGCATTCACTACAGCAGTCTCCAGTGGGCGAGACAACAATAATATTTTACCTTCGTCGTCCGTCACGACTCCACTTCAAAGCCCGATATATTTGCCCTACATCCACCTAGACTTCATCCGGCGTTACTGTTATTGGCTCCACAGATAACAACTACAGTGATAGCGCCTAGTCTAGCTAATCTCAATTTTAACATACGACAGTTTCACATCCACTGAAGTCAGAAAATGCGATCAGAGCTTAGTTTTTAAAGCGTTTAAAACTGCATGGAAAGCAAGTTGAAAGATCCACTGCCGATAGACTACAGCAAAATCACGAGCAGTGGACTGATTTGGAATCCAACTGTAGGTAGGTTGATTACTTTTTTAGGTAAGAACGTAATATGCGACGCAACTCAGGGAAGAAAGTATAAGTCAGCGTGTAATACGCAATCGTACTACATGCAAACGTAACCCTAGCTCTATCGATTTGCTCGTTAGGGTTAGCATTCGTTGCCAGGTGGGTAGGGACACACAATATTTCGTTGGAGGTCGGACCGAAGTATCGGGCCGAAAGGCAACTTTCCAAGCGGCGACGATTAGGACGCCGCAGTATTTTCGAAACGCATCTGTTTTACTTTGATAATGAAAAGATCGCACAGAGCGGGCCTCATGCTTACTGCCGTCAAGGGTCCGAATAAAAGTGGGCCAGGTCAGATAGGAATGATATCGCGCATAGTGGTCGGCGTCAGGTAAAGCCACCGGAGGTCGCAATGAGTACACTTGTCAGGGAAACAAACTATTGTGCTAGCCAACTAACCCAGCAAGAAATGCCAAACCTAACGAAAACAACGGATTAGGTTAGTATAAGTTTGGCGTTTTCCTTTTTCTCTTTTAGTCCCATTCATAAAAATCATATTACCACCAGTTTCGTTTTACACGCCGGCCTATCCTTTGATCCCTGAATTGAGTCACATATTAGGTTTTTGCCTTTTTAAAAATTGGGATGAGCCCGGAAACGGTTTCTTTCTGGAAAACCTACTGAAGAATGCTATTTTTTTACCTATAGAGGTATCTTTCAATTAGGTAGCAGAACACGCCTCGTGGAATTGTTTTCTTTGGAAATGTGTGGCCTTAAAATCGAAAGTTTAATTGAAAGCCCTATATGCGAGGATCGGAAAATCGAGCATAGTTTTCCTGAGAGCCGATCTCACATCCATCGGCTTTTATTTTAAGTATTAAATTTCGCATGATTGCCTACCACCCCACCCGTCTAAATTTTTCAAAACTTTCGCAGATAACGGACCAGTTTTGCCGTGGAAATTCTCTTGAATGAGGTGGCAAACAGCAGTGACGTCATACTCTTTGGTGAGTCACAACAAGCGTGGCCTAATAACCGCGCGACCCATAATGAATTTTACGGATCGTATTTAAACCCATAAAAAACCCATGTAGTTTCACGACACCAGAGAACTAACGAATTCCACGACTGGTTGTGGAAAATTGTCACCTAGGGAAAGCGCGACCATGTCATTCATGTACCATGCGGGCTGTAAGAAATCGGACGGGACAAGGGAGGGCTTCGAGTAGCTTGTACCAATCTCCATCCTATTTCGCACTGACATGGCTCGCGATGAAAAAATACAGTATATGGGATAGGCAGCCAAGCAAAAGCAGCCAATTTCGGTGAAGGAACTGCTTTCTAAGGCCTGAAGAATGTCCGCCAAAGTGACCCCGTTTGTCGAGTCGGCGTTGGATGAAAGAACGAAAACAAATGACAGATGGAGGCTAGAAAAAAAATAAAACCGCCAGTATATGAACAGCAGTGTTTATGTCCCTCTACCCTTTGTCTAGAAACTTTTAAAGAATGGAACCAAACACAACAGCAATTGGTGCAGTGTCACAAGACTTTCCACTCATAGGGCATGTTTTCCTGATAGGCCGTCTCGACTGTAGTCGTAATGAGAAGTGACAGTTTGAACTATTTCAACCTCTTGCCAGTTGGAGATAAGGGTAATAATGGTTCAACTGCTATGTGACAGTTAAAGGCCTTCTAAACCACATGTTTCGGGGACCTGCAACAATGAACCGCATGCTGAGTTGTGCTCGCCGACAGGTATTTTCTTATATTATGACTATCGAGAGTTTCTATTCCAAAGGTCTGAATCCGACTGCCTGTAACCCTTCCAAACTTGGCTCGGATGACTGGTTTGGAGCAAAAGTCTGCAAATTTCTCAGTAATGACATGTTTTTGCAGGGTTTTGACGTGGTGAGCGATTCCAAGTCCGTTGGTAGAGGCAATCACATACACCGTTCGAGAAGACACGTGTGCGCCGAGCGGGCCCAGCGTTACACGACTGGGTATACTGGGGGGTAGCTTAAGGGGGGGGGGGGGAGAGAGACATAACAGTGAGCGGAAAATGTGAGAGAAAGATAACACGACCACCGTCACCATTAAATCCGACACCAAATGAGCTGGCTGCTATCGCCAAAGCGCACACATCGGCTGAGGGCCACCACGACACCCAAAAATTCGACCCCCGTAACCCTCATTACTTTCGGCCTCTTGTATAGCACAAAGCGCAATGGTTCAGAATGTCAGTTCATCCGTCGTGATGGCGTAAGAACCCCACTACCAGATGAGAGGGGGATAATGGTGACGCGGATGGATTGGACCATAGGAAAAGAGAGTTTCCGGCAGCATCTCAGAGCCTGCATACCTGTCACGTTAAGATCGTAAGAGGAAGTCAAAACCACGGGAAGAGAACGTGGACACATTGGATGGGTTAGGATAAAGCCCACACCTAGCGCGTCACATATGGATTGGAAGGACGAGCGCGCTAAACTAGGTAGACAGAGGATTATAAAGAGGGAAAAACAAATATTTTACGCACTGCATGCAAGAGGTGAGCTTGCTCAGCAATGGGCTGACTTTCTTGAGAACGCATGTGGCTACCAATAACAGGCACGCGCGCTATTTGTCAGAAGGCATACGCCTTTGAAAAGCCCAACTGTGACACAAAATGCAAGGTTGTTCGCAGAAAAACGGAGTAACCTGGAAAATTTACACAATGCCCGTATAGATGTGATTACGAGAAGAAGTTATTCACCAATCCTGCCGGTTGAGCAATAACTTTTTGGCATGTCTTTATTGTTTCAGTGCGAGTCAGGTTGTTTAGTGAGGAATAAAGTCGAATCTTAGAACATAAAGTTTTGTTTCAAACAAACAAAAATATATAATAAAACCATGGAAACTTGTTCATAAAGTGGAAACGCACTCAAAAAGGGTTATCACAGGAACGGAAAGCTCGGAATTATCGTTTTTGGCTTGTTTGCCTTTGTCAACGAGCTAAGTTCTCCCCCTTCTAGGACTAGATGGAAAAGACCTGGGATGTAAACGTGGATCAGAAGGGCGGAAGTCCGATGTTTCGCCACTGAACCACGAACTGACGGTCTGACAGCTACGATTGGAAGTATTCCTGATAAGGTGAAGGGCTGATTGGATAGAGGTTTCGTGCTGAAAATCAGTGCAAAGGTTGTCTGAGCTTCTAGATAGCACCTATGTTATGAATATAGTGAAATGAATTTCAATCAATTGAAATTCCAACCGATTCACGCAAGCCCAGTACCTGCACTGAAAAGCGATGATTGTCCTATGCGGCAACCGCGGACGAACAGTGGGGAAACATGCGTAAGGAGGGGTACCAGGGACGGGGCTAAGCTTCCGTACAAACTCGGGAATCATTCTCAAATTATCGTTCCCTTACCGAAGTTTTCATTCACTTCAGTTGAAAACTTCCACACATTAATCACTCAGGATTGCCGTGGGACATTGTGAGGAAGTAACACACAATTCTTATTTATTTGCATACTCATCAGGAGTTTACCAACGTTCAAGATTTGTTCTGAAGATTTATTCAATCAGCCATCTTCCGCACAGATATCAACAAATGCTGTCCTGTGCTGCAGCGACGAAGGATTTAAAAAAACAACCATTTGCCAACCGATATTTCACACTTTTAAGTGCACTGGGAAATGCTTCATCCCGAAAAAACGTTCGGAGCGACTCGCAATGTCCCATTAACACGTAGCCCAGCGGCGCGGCCACTGTCAGATGGCCATTGGAAGCATTGCAAACACGCAATTTTCATTGGTCAGTAAGGTCACCAATCTACTGTCAGATGACAACGCTTCGACTGCACGATGAAAAAGGCCACGAAACCGTACAATTACGCAAGCACTGGACCGGAAACGGGCTGGTGGGAAAATTCTCAGGAGGTACCTGATTGGATGAAAATCTGAATAAAACGCCCGGATTTGAGGTGAGGTCGCGAGAGAGGAAAGACATTTCAAACAAAGGAGAGAAGCAATACGGAAAAAGCAGGACAGGAAGATTCGCGACCACGTTCGTGAGGATCATTTAGGGCAAAGAACGGAAAACAGGAAGGCCTCGGGTTATTAAGGCGATGCAAGGCAATGGGTTGGAGGATTGAAAACAAGTTTGACAGAAGAGTGGAAGAATACAACATTAAGCCATTTTACCCTGTTAAAAATGGCAGCCGATTATCCAAAGGTCGATAGCTGCGAGAAGCAGAAAGGAACAACAACAACACACGGCAATTGTGTGTGGTCTTTGTTTATTTCTGGTAAGGAATTTGGGAGAATTTAAGACAAGGGGTTAGTTGGCTAAGATGGTGTGCTGAGGGAGATAAATCCGGGCTAGCAAGCATTTTCTCCCGAATGCCAGTGAAGAATATTCTCTCCTCTTTTGCAGCGATTTAGCCTTATCACGCGCGTCAGATACAACATGCCTTATTCGAAGCAAACAGGGCCTTTTCAGGATAGTTTTCTTTTCTTAAGGAAAATATGTTAAGACGAAGAGATTAGGCTCTGCAGATTTGAAAGGGACGAGTTCATCCATTTGGACTATTTCGCCGAATTCTACGTTGGTACAAACTAAGTTGAAGACAAGAGTTGCAAAAAAACTAATGGCTATCAAAACGCACATGACATGATCGACTCGACAAAGCTAAGCGACTTCAAATATGCGAATGGCTGATTCGCTTTGCGTGAAACAGACAACGTATTTGCACTTATACGATCTGAGGTCATGGCCTAATTGCCTTGTTTTGTACGGGATCATGGGCAGCCATATTATCAAGATGAGAGGAGTTGATTGCCTATGAGGACAAGAGTAAAGTTTTCGTCACCGAGGGATTTGTAGAAGGAGAGAATTAAAATACCCTTTTCCTCACAGCTAGTTCACGTTTGCTGCATTGACCATTTCTCGTGTGTTTTTAAAACTGAATAAGGGTTGCCGATGCTGCGACTACTACAGGTTGTCTGACAGTTTTTGTTACGCCTTGGCACGCGTGGTAGATGCGCTGGACCAACACGGAGGCCAGATCAGGGCAAGGCACGTGTTACTCGGGTTGAACTCCCATAACAAATGCCGAACATAGGGGAGGGGGGGGGTGGTGGCACGCGTAGGTGGAGGCTCGTGCCGCACCAGCCACTTTTACCATTTATGGCACCCACTCCGTGGGATCTGATTCAGTGGCGGCACGGAAAGGAAAGTCTTCAGCCGCGCCAGCCACCTGCAATTGACCCCACCTCTGATCTTCTTGGCTCTGTCTTGACACCGGGCACAGGTGGGTAAGGGAAGAGGGAGAGAGAATGCGGTGGCTGTAAAACTAAAAACTAATTCACGCACAAGTAACCGTCTCTGCACCACCATGTTGTGGCGCATACGGTGAACATCGTCAGATTACGACGGTCGAACTGTCGTCATTACGTCTCGGCAGGAAACAAGCCCTGTGGGTGGCAGCAGTCCAGGTGAAGGCTGTGCGATAGACGACAAGGTGACGCAAGTGGGCAGCATGAGAGAACCAAGGTTTTACGACAACCACATCTAACACCACCTCCTACAGTTCCAGCCGGAGTAAAAGACACCGCAGGAGTACGTTGGCCGACGTGGTCTTAACTTTACTGGAAGGATTTACTCAGCTGATGCGTGGTTAACTAGTAGGTGGTGGATGAAGCACGCAGGGATAGCAGAGGCATCTTATTCTGCTCCGAAATCACACTAGAGGGGGTGTGGGTTTGGCTTAGTATGATAGGAAAGGGTAAGGGAATGTAAAAGAGCGAAAGAATAGCTCCTCAGTTCAACTACCAAATACATACATCCAAAGGAGCCAAAAAGGGGGAAGGGGAAACGCCACCGAAATATTTCATTTCTCAAGATGTCACGAAAAATCACTGCGAATACATACCATAGAAATTATAAGCACTTGTGAACAACGGATATACCCAATCGAGGGATGACGAGCCACTCGTAAGTTCCTGGTAAAAGGCCCTAAACTGGGAGTTGATAGAGGCAATGAGGTCTATAATGGAGTGACAATTATGTGATGGAATAGATATCCTAATAGTATGGTTCGCTGTGGAATGTCAAACCCAAGAAGGGGGTGAAGAGGTTGTTCAGCCATTGGGCCCACTGGTAGTGGGTCGCTTACCAATTGCGTTAGGGGACACGCTCACCCCGTTATACCTCGGGGCTCAATTTCGAGCCACACCAGCAACGGCTAGTATGTTGTAGGTAAAAATACATCATCGACAAAGACAATGGACACTGGAATGGCCATTTCGGACTTATTAGCTTTCATCAGCCAGTCATACTCAACCCTAAGTGTTGCAACTCTGAAGCTCTAATGTAACGTTAGAAGTCCAACGCTCTAGCCGCTGATCGGCTGCTGGCGGAGCACGAGGTTTAGCCCGCAAGGCACAACTGGACGAGTGTGTTCCGTGACGCGAGCGGTGCTAATATACCCTATCGAAACCGATAGGACAAGGAGCCCGTGGCTAAATGGTTAGGAGGTTAGACTTCTAACCAAAAGGTCGCGGGTTTGAAACTCAGGGTTTGCAATACCTAGGTTGGGTATGGCCGGCTAATGACGGCTAATAGGCCAGAAATACTATCCCAGTCTCCCTCGTCTTTGGCGGTAATGTATTACTGGGCCTAATATCGTTTTCGTGAGATAATACCACTGGAAGCGCTAAGAATGAGGAGAGCTAGGCGGACACTGCACAAGCTCTCCACAGCATAGCCCAGACGAGGCGTTCTTAAGTCAGCATTAAGCCTTACAAATCATGACTTAGCAAGTTGATAACCGGGGTGGTAAGTTGACGTTTAAGACTGGTAGCTTTATTTTACTTCGGCTTTAATATAAAGTCATAGAGAAGTGAACGCCCTACTGTCTGAAGTCAAGACAGGTTGGTGAGGGAATATACGGCTAACCTGTCAAAATGGGTGATCATCATCTTCATATAATAGGTCTTGTGGTAGGACTGACGAGTGCAGGTCTTCGGCAGACGAAGCTAATGAAGACTTGGAGAAGTCTGCATCAATCCTCACTAGCTCAAGGATTTGCGTGTAGATATGCTGGGGAATTCATCCTCCAGGACAATAAACCCAATCTTCACTGATAATAGTTCTGACGTGTCAAAATCTACCATGACGCACTAAAAGGCGTAGCTTAGAAGGTTGCCAATAGATGAAGCAAATTGGCCCTTATCTAAGCTTCGAGTTCGGTTACAGCGGCTCCCTCTTAATGTGGTTTTTATGGCTCTTTCTCTCACTCTTGCAAGATTTAACAGGCCATCAACGTATGCCACACCCGACCAAACGTACCAGTCTTCGACAGAGCATGTGGGTAGACTGATGCAGTATAGTTTCGGGCGTATTATGCCTTCATTTAGCCAATCATAACCTTATCACAAGGACTGCGATTAGCTGCATGAAGGCAGAATAAGCCCGAAACGGTTCTCTCTCAACTCACGCGTGTGCTTAATTGTTCGTACCCTCTGCTATTATAACTTTGCGACTTTGAACGGGTAGTTAGTTACCTGTTCTTGAGCTTTTCCATCTATGCGGAGCATTTTTGTTTCGGGAAGATAATAAATCGATGTGGGCTCATCCCTGGTTGTATCAGCCTGCATTCAGAAGTACGAGATACCACCTAAATCCGGGGGGCACTAAGACTATATTGAGCATTCAGAGTAACTGGACCTCTAGTCTTGAGTAGAAAAGGACTATCTTGTCAGTCGGCCATGGGGTCGCTGAAGAATTCCTCCTAGTACACTCAGTTGTCGACAGATATCTTGTTACATGGTACAGCATACGTATGATCTTAAGGCCCAGACACGCGTTTTGCTTATATTCTCCCACTGCATGACACAGCTGCGGAGGGTATTTAACCAACTACGCAATCGAGGATGGGGTCAGAGATGCTCCCGACCTCTGCTCCTAGCCCCCTTCACCGAGGCCTTTTGTTGGTGACCTCAGCGTCATTTATAGCCCACGGACCGGTTCGGTAAGATTCGCATCTTTAGCGCTGCTGCCTCCAGTTCGGCGCAAACCCTGGTTGATTCATCAGTCAGCGAGTAAGGCGTGCACTGTCAACCAATTGTGTCACCGCCCGGCACTGTCGGAGACGGAGTTGGAGAAGGGGAGGAAAATAGGAAACAGACAGACCAGACAATTCAAGATGATGAATGCAGAGCGAGTAGAGGGAGGGGAAACCAGACCCCCATAGGAAGAATTTCAGTGGTAGATATTTTGCAAAATGGCTGGTGCGTTTTTGACGGACCTCCAATCACCGAGGTTTCGATGGACTCGAGGGCCATCAAATAGTGTGAGGGAAAAGGGTGGATGTGACATCAGCGAAACAGCTCTGCCCACCATGCACTCGAACTCCAATCCTTGTTTTCTGGCAGTGAGGTTAAATGGCTCGTAACAAATCTCCATGCCGCATGATCGATACCGTCAAGTCACAACATACAAATCTAAAGCTCGGCAACGAAATCCACGAAATAAAAGACGGTTGATGACAAAAAATGCTTGTAATGGAGGGTTCGGCGAGGTCAGAAGCGCATATCTGCGAAACTCTATACCACAGTTCTTACATAGTGAACTGTCGCTTTTATGAAAGATCGAAGTACTATGCGTGGGCAACAATACTATAGTCGGCTAGTCGTGGCAATAGACTGATAGAACTCACTGTGTACAGAACATCGTCGTCAGAGGGCTTCTCGAGGATACACTTAAGGTGAGGCATCTATAAAAGGGAGTTAGATTTTAAAAGTGATGTGCACTGACAAACCTTCTCGTAGGAGAAGTTGTAAGATGGCGACCGATAGAGTGGCGGTAAGACGGGGAAATGTTTCTTTTTCTACAGGGTACAACAGTTTAAAGTGGCAAGTGAGCATCAGGTTACCCTTAGATCCTCCATTATGTTTTCGCAGGCCGCCCGAACATCTTGCAAAGGGCAAGTGCTGGATATGCGCAGGAGGTCATTCAACTGCTCTCGAATGTTGGCGTGCATGGAAGTGTCAACCGTGCTCCCATTTTGGTCCTGTGCGTAGGATTCCAGGAAGCCAGCCACGGCGGGGCTGCCGAAGCCGAAATACCAGGAGTCCAGGATACGCTGCACAGTCATGCTCCATTCACTGCGTCCCGAGTACTCGCGCTGAGAGAAACCTTGAAGGAGGTTCAGCGAGTCAGAGGACCGGTTGGAGAAGTCAAGACACACACCTTGGATGTCCTGGAGCATGCTGGAAGAACTATTTGTGGGTGGACAGTTGACTGCACATTAGCATATACACCTCAAAAATAAACAAACAGACGGGTTGAAAGAGGCAGAAAAGGACGGCAACTGACGTGTCAGGAGGTACGCTAAAGCCCACTAATACAACTAGGGTCAGGTGGGAGTAGAATACTAGTAAACGTGAAAGAACAATTAACATAGTCCTGGCAAATTTCTAGATCGTTTCTTTCAAGTGGGCGCAAAAAAAATAAAATCACAGGAAGCAAGGAAACCAGACGATAAATTGTGGCTAACATTAGCAACCTGACTGTCAGCAAGAGTAGCGTGAAAAAGCTGCCTCTTCTGAAGAGGGAGTTGGCTTGAAGCCCTTCCCTGAAAGGGTTGGATTCACAGTCGACGGTGCTGCTTTACTGATCCTATTAGCAGTAGTATTATAATTATCACCGCTACTGGTTTGTTGTGAGCCCTTGGGACCTCATCTAAGCCCTGAGCAGCAAATGAGATAAATTCGACTTAGAAGAGTTTGTGATGCGTAGTCCGCCAAAGCGGAGGATGAGTGCAAATGGCAACTAAACAGATAGCGGAAACGAGCTGCCTATGTCCTCCTTTCCTGTTGACAAATCTCTTCTTGGAAAAATAAGGATGACGAAAAAAGTACACTGGCAGCCATAATACAAGCAAACAACGACGAGGAACGATGATTATAGTCGATCTATAATGTCAGTTCAACGGACCATCCAATGCCGTACGGCCACAGCGTTGATTTCTTATAGGCCAGAATATTATAATTTATTGGGAGGTGCATCCCAGGGACACACACACACACACGACAGTTCGACCATCGTTGTCTTAGTCTGACGATGTCCACCGCATGTTCCACGGAAGGGTGATGCAGGGACGGTGACTTGCGCGTGATTTAGTTTAAAGTGCTAGTAGACTTGCGAGGCATATACCTCACTCTCTCCTCTTCCCCCACCTGAGCCCGGTGTCATGACAGAGTCAAGAAGACCGGAGATGGGAGAGGGCGCAGGTGGCTGGCGCGGCTGGAGCCACCCCTGAACGTACCACCACACCTGGCTCGGATCCCACGGAGTGGGAGTGCCATAAAGGCCACATTAAGGAGCCATTGTAACCTGACTCTCAGTCCACCAGTCAGCCACTCCACACAAAACACACATTGGGTTGACCACGCGGTCCGAGTTATCCGGTCAGTTGGCAACCTTCCAAGCAACGGTTTTTAGCGCACCGTGATTGGTTCAAGCGCGCCAGATTGTTTATAGTAAGGAAAATGCGCTGAGCTGTCGACTTCACTCTCTCCCTCACCCCCACAATTAAACCACTGTCCGAGTCGGTCAGTTGTCTGATGCGGAAGTGGACGCAGCTGCTGGTGACCTTGTCTACGTGTACTACGTTCACGACCTGGCCCCTCAAACGCAAGCACCAGGATTTCACACAACAGGAGGTTGAACGGCTTGCATCTCACATGTGTGAGATAGCCAGAAGTCACGTTAAGAAGGAGCCATCGCAGCCTGACTCTCAGACCACCAGTCAGCCACTCCATACAACTCACATTGGACTGACTGCGAGGTCTGAGTGTAATTGTCAGTTGGCAACCTTCCAACCGCGGCGTTTATCGTTACCGCATTCTCTCCTCCTCCCCCACCTGAGCCCGGTGCCATGACAGAGTCAAGAAGACCGGAGATGGGAGAGGGCGTAGGTGGCTGGCGCGGCCAGAGCAACCCCTGGGCATACCACCCCACCTGGCTCGGATCCCACAGAGTGGGAGTGTCATAAAGGCCACATTAAGAAGGAGCCATTACAGCCTGACTCTCAGTCCGCCAATCAGCCACTCCACACAAAACACACATTGGGCTGACTACGCGGTTCGAGTTATCCCGTCAGTTGGCAACCGTCCAAGCAACGTCTTTTAGCCCACCGTGATCGTTTAAAGCGCGCCAGATTGTTTATAGTGAGGACAATGCGCTGAGCCGTCGACCTCACTCTCTCCCCCATCCTCACAATCAGACCACTCTCCGAGCCGGTCAGTTGTCTGATGTGGAAATGGACGCAGCTGCTGGTGACCTCGTCTACGTGTACTACGTTCACGACCTGGCCCCCCAAACACAAGCACCAGGATTTCACACAACAGGGGGTTGAACAGCTTGCATCTCACATGTGTGAGATAGCCAGAGGTCACGTTAAGAAGTAGCCATCGCAGCCTGACTCTCAGGCCACTCAGCCACTCCACACAACACACATTGGACTGACTGCGAGGTTTGAGTGTAATTGTCACTTGGAGACCTTCACACACACGGCAATTATCGTTACCGCACTCTGTCCTCCTCCCCCACCTGAGCCCAATGTCATGACAGAGTCAAGAAGACCGGAGATGGGAGAGGGCGCAGGTGGCTGGCGCGGCCGGAGCCGCCCCTGGGCGTACCACCACACCTGGCTCAGATCCCATGGAGTGGGAGTGCCATAAAGGCTAAATTAAAAAGGAGCCATTACAGCCTGACTCTCAGTCCACCAGTCAGCCATTCCACACAAAGCGCACACACAATTCTTCATAGTTTTTGAACCGACGGAACGAACTCAAAGGAGTCAGCGAAATATTCGATTCTTAAAAACTGTGCATTAGCACGAAAGAAAGGGAAGTTGAAACGCACATTAAAAAGTGTGTTGATTAGCTAGGGTGTAATGATGACTAGTATAGCCCCCTAAATAGGACACGGGGAAAAGGAACGCCCTGCCCACTTAACATAGGTGACCTTACCGAAAATTTCAGGGGGGATAAATATTCCCGTGTGTTAACCCTAACACGAATCCTCGCATAAAACTAAATTGTTGCCTTAATCTTAACCCTAGCCCTACCCAAAACCTAATCTCTACAGTAAACGCAAACCCAAACCTTAACCGTCAACATAATTCTAACCCTAATCTTAACTCTGGCCTTAACCCAAACCTTAAACCTTACGCTCACCTTAATCCTACACCGAATTTCCCCAGAATTTGGGCACAAAACCACATGTATTGCGGGTAGTTCCTATTCCCGTGTCCTAGTTAGGCGGCCATACAAGTCATCCTTACCCGCCAGAGTAATGAATGATGCAGCCAACAGATCATTAGGTCAGGTGATTAAGACAACGGAGCGCACCAGGCGATAACTTTCCTGTTCCCTGTCAGTCGTACAAAAAACAAAAAAGTTGTGTTTAACTTATCACAGAGGAGAGAGAACGAGAGAGAGAGCGCGCGCTGGGCAAAAAAGGAAGGCAATTCCAGGACGAAATGCAAGGCAGGCAACACAGCTGTCTTCTATTCGGAGCGACCCATGCATGCGGGTAGACCAGAATTTGCAGGATGAAACTATGCAAGCGCCAGTCCTTCAGACGAGGCGCGCACCTAGGCCAGCATCCATGACTCTGTGTGTGCGCGTATGCAGGCACGCGGAAAACGCGTCCGTCATAATCACGTGGTGGCGGGGACATGACGCAGACGTGCATGCGATTAGCTAACCAAAGGGGAATAGGAAATTGCTGGCCAAACATGTTCAATGTTTCGGGCGGTATAGAAGAGGGAGGAGGGAGGCACGGACCGTTTTTATAGTCTGGACCAGTCTTGTTTACTGCGACGATCCTAGACAGAGCCTAAATTACTTCCTTTTGGCGAAGAGTTCTCGGTAAGGATGACTTATATGGCCCCTAAACAAGGCGGGAAAACAGGAATCTCCCGTCGCGCCTTTACACCAGATTCCAGAGAAAATAGGGTTAGGCTTACGCCTAGAGTTGACGTTAGGGTTAGCGTTAAGGTAAGTTAGGGGTAAGGTTAAGGTTAGGATTAATTTTAACCGTAGGGTTAGGGCTAGGCAAGGGGAGTAATGACCCCCACTGGAATTGTGCGCAGGACCACCTTTATCACTTGGATGGAGCGTTCCTATTCCCGTGTACAATTGAGGGGGGCATATACGTAATCCTTACCGACAAATAGAGCAGATAATATACCTAAATTAAATGCGCCTAAGGCTACGATCTGGAGAATGAAAAGCGCCGATCCAGTTTTCAGTGCTAACTGCCGTTCACAAGTGTGTTTTTGAGGAACAAATAGCATTTTCTTCCGAAACCGCAGAAGGAATGGCGAGGTAATCCTCCAAGCAAGAAGCTTGAGGTTAAATATTAACAGCCGATTTACTAAGCAATAAATTCACACTATTCATAGATCTACAAACAAACAATCCTTGTGCAGCGAAGTGAATTCGGGTGTGAAAACTAAGATCCGAAAACAATAGAATGGAACTTAACATACACTAAGAAGGGAGCAGTGGTTCGATTGATTCACAAAAATGCGAATTCAGTTACTGCACCTAAAAAACTGAGTCCCTCAATTTGAAAATCCCAGTTTGTTGACTAAGATTTTGTGTTACCTGCACCACCCGAGTAGGATACATAGAAAGGACTTATATTGTATTAACAGTTTTGGTCCGTAGAAAGTCGGTCACGGTAAAGGAAATTCTGGCGGTATATGCAAGCCTTCACTGCTGAATATCGATGGGATGTCGGCTTTAAGTCCAAGGGCTTTTCATGTGCGCGTTCTATCGGTGAGTTACATGGTTGAGCGTAGTTGCGAACCAAAAACACACAAAAGTAGCACCTTTCGTATAATAACGTTGCCTTGCCGTCAGTACTGTGTGTGCGGAGTAAGTGACTAGCGGAATGAGAGTCCGACTCAATGGATCCTTTAAAAGGAACCGCTATAGAAATCACGCATGGCAAGTCCGAGCCTCGTATCACCTTTGGCTGAAAACTTGATGTGTTGCGTGGAGGGCAGGTCATGCGTGGCACGCGTAGAAGTGGGCTCTTTCAGTCACTTGCGCCCAATCCACAAATCAGATGGCTGACCGGCTTGGACGATGTACTGGTACACTGGAGGAAGAGACAGTGAGGTCAGCGCTGGGGATTCCATCCCCACGGCACTTCAGCACATTTCCTCAGTAAACAATCAAAAGGGCTTTGAAACTATCATCCGAAACAAAATTCGTTACTTGGAAGGCTGTCAACTGCTGAGACAACTCTGTCATGTCAAGACAGATGTAAGGCTACAATGGCTCCTATTTAATGCGGCTTCTACAGTAATTCCATTCAGATGAGATCTGAGCCGATCACTTCGTTCTGTGGAACCCTGGTCCATCGTGGCAGACCAGGGGTATTTTGTACGCTGAGACGGGCTGATTAACCTCATCAAACACTGTACCCGAACCCGCCACTGGTCTATCTGGTGTCATCTTGCCACCGGGCCCAAGAGAATGTGGCATAGACTGTGCAAGTCTGCTATCAGTATAAGCCAAGTTACGCGCAAGCCATCTTTCGGCGCCCATCATACTCTTGGGTACCTGGTTGACATCGTTGTTCACGACAGTCGAACTGACGGGTCGCACAGTATGGATGCCGGTTGTCTTGTCTCCTTAAAGGATAATCCAGTGTATTATTGGTAAGAATGGAAGAACTGCCCTCGCACATACACCGACAGGCAGGAGAAAGTAAACGTCACCTGATTCGGAGGTACACTTAACAAACTATAATTTAGACATTAGCGTGCTTCCAGAAGCTGAGGTTCACCTCCAGCTCCAAGACAGTGAGGTCAGTGACACGCCTGCTTGATATTGTGTGGCAAGCGCGCTGAGTAATCCGGTCGAAGTCGCGATTATGCGCTGCGAGACAATATCAGTCAGGACCAGCTTTGGGCGATTTCGTGGTGTTACCATAAACGTAGGAGACTTAGCACATTTAGAAGATATGTTTTATAATGGTAGGGGGGCACTCCCCGATCGCAACCGATAGGAGAACGAGCACATGGCTCAATGGTTAGAGTGATTGACTTCTAAGCAACAGGTCGCGAGTTCGAACCTCGGGTGCTGCAAAACCTGGGGTTTGGTAGGGCTGGATGATGACGAATGATGAGCCCAAAATGGCCACTACAACCATCCCTCCAAGGCAATTCAACTTCTTCAGTTCGATCAGCCTCTCAATTCCTCGTAGACCTTCAAGCTCGGGAAATTAAATCGGAGGAAATAAATATCTCTGTCGATGTGACATCACTCCTCACATCCAGCTCACGGCAGTTGGTGAACGAATTCTTGCGCAAGAGACCAACAAGACTCACAGTCAACATAAAATTGAATACCTCATGAGGCTGCTCGAATTTTTCCAAAAAAACATGCTTTGCTGGAGAAAACTATGAGCTGATAAGGGAACTCTAATGGGCTGCCCGATCTTCGGTTTAGTGGCAGAACTGGTCCTACAGGAGCTAGAAGATACTGCCTTTATCCAACACGAGCCTGTCTCTTGGTGCTGGTACATTGACATGCTTGTTATAATCATGAAAAACATGTTTCCAAACCTCCGTAGTTTGCTCAACGGGATGTTTTTTGATATAAATTCAGGAGGGAAGAACAGGAGCAACAGCTTCCTTTGATTACCTATTCAAGCGAAATTCCAACGGCGAACTTGAGACGATGGTTTACAGAAAGGCAAAGAGTCCCATATAACGTCTTAGCCTTCGCAGCAACCATCCAGTGGCTCCCAAACGATAGTTCGACCGTCGTAGTTCGACTATGTCCACGATATACTCCAAAGCATGGTGGTGCAGGGACGGTGACTTGCGCAAATTAGTTTTAAGCGATAGTAGACTTGCACTGCATCTGCCGCATTCTCTCTTTCATTACCCGCCTGCGCCCGGTATCAAGAAGACCGAAGGCGGGCTTGGGCGCAGATGAATAATCTTTCACGGAGTGGGGGAGCGTGTGCGGCATGAACCTGCACCTATGCATGTCCATGTTGGGCACGCGAACCCCCATGTTCGGCATTTGTTAAGGGACCGCATCCCAGAATAATAATGCCTGACGCACCCTCATTTGGCCCCGTATTGGTTCAGCGCATCTACCACGCGGACCGTTTAGGGGGCACAGGCTCACAAAGCTGTATGAAAACACTTCAAACGGATTCAGACTCATTGCAGCAGGCTAGAAGAAAAACCACGTGAGTCCCATATCTTCGCGACCAATTTATGTGGAATGGCTATTTGAATGCGCTTATAAGCTGATGCGTACGCGTTGGGCCCTGGAGATTCCAAACAGCAACGCCACCAAGGATACAGCATGTTCTGTCATACATTAAGAGTGTCTCAGAAGCGATTGAGCGCACTGTTACTGGACTGTGGTGGAATTGCACACCGGCTGAAAGCTAGCATGCGCAACAGAGTGCTAAAAGCCAAGAGTGACTAAAATCCAATGAGTAAGCTGGGGTAGTGGATCGCATCCCACGTCTAAACTGTCCTTGTAACTACACGGGCCAGACTGAACGCATGCTCGGATCGCGCATACATGAACATAAGCTGGCCGTGCGGCGGGGTGACGAAGCAACGCAAGTAGCGGACACCTAGGAAGTGAGTCACGAGTTAAGATTAGCAGCCGTCGAGATAATCACTCACGCTGGAAACACGACGAGCCGATAATTGATTGAGGCCTGGTACTCGGGTGGAAATTAAATCGATTGACATATCGATCCGGCACCGGAATACAGAGCCCTGCACAGCCACCTGCAGACTATCGTCGTTAATCATTGATTGGCTTGTACCCTCTGCAAGCGTCACCTGTTTAGTTGCTACTGCTATCTGTGACAATGGACTCCCGCACGAGTTTGAAAGCTGAGGATCATAAAAAAATTGTTCCAGTACTCGCCCAGCCTTCTTTACTTAGTCTCCCCTGATTTTGTCGTTTATGTTATTCTGCCAGTATGTTTTATACTAGGTTTTAGCAGTCAGCCCGTAACAGGGTTATAACTACTTGTAGTTGTTAAAATGACAGCAAGATGAAGTTGGGTTCGTCTGCGAGTGAAACACTCGACTAACACTGAGCGTGCAACTGTGGCACGAATAGTAATGCAATTGCCAAATGCGTTGCACTGAACCGTTTTTTTCGTCACAAATGTCTGTTTCCAACACCTTAGAGGACATATAATCCCCTATTACTCGGAAAAAGACTTACTCCAGATAAAATGGATAACATACATGGTCAAGCAAGCTCGAACAAATCCATGTGGTTCACACGGTGGTTAGACCATTAATGGCAATGCTCTTGCAAACTTTCGGCCATGGTTAATACAACAGGTTGAGAAGGCGTGACTTGTAAAGAAATAATACATTGACTGTTTTGAGGTCAAGGCTAACTAGCCTCAAGAGCTCGGCAGTAAAAAACATACAGTGGAAGTCAGTCACCTGAACCAGAACATTACTGCCAATTGTGTCCTAAAGCGATGGCCAACTTTATTGAATAAATGAAGAAAGGATCTTATTTATGAACCCTGTTTATGGGGACAGGCAAGCTGCTCTAGGACATAGCAGGCATAAGTCTAAAAATGGACATCGACCAACATCATCCAATAGACGAATGACACGCAGAGCACCATAAATACGGGCTATCTAGACTTCAGGCCATTCGCTTGTCAGAGACCACGCTCAATTAGAGTCGACGGAGGCTGATTGTGATAGGCACTTGAATCACCAAAACGAGCACAGGCTTTAATATAACATAGTCCCATAACCGAAATTAACACTTAAGGATGGGCCTGTCGCCCTAGTAATACCTCCGAGCTAATGACTCACTGAGGTGCTGGCCTTCGAGTAGTAGTTGATTTTCCCGAAACAATAAACCCACGCGTAAGAACAGGCTAGTAATTTAAACCGAAAGGAACCGTTCTGTTAGTATGTCTGCTTGGCTTGGGAAGACGTCTTAGCAGGCAGAGTACATCTAGTCTGTCCTGCAGAACTCGAGTAATAAACTCCTACTTAGGTTCTTCGCTAGGAGGAAATAAACAATAACGGAGCTACCGAGGCGGCAGCCTAATCGATATCTCTATGGTCTTTGATAGTATCCTGCTGAGAGAAGTTCGACCCTTCAGGTATGGATAAATGTTAAAACATGAGGACGGGTTTCGGTCTGATAGAGACTATCGAACAGAAACAGAATGCAAAGTGCATTGATTTTAACATAATTGGATCTGAAATTCATTTACTTTCGCTAAATCGTTAAACACGGTCGACTAAAAGGAGGTTGATAGTGAAATGAAGTGGATCAAGGCATATTATCAAGTCACGCGAACGAATTTTCGCGTGTATAATAGAAAGCGAGCGATTTACAACGCGGAATTCTAAGACGGTCGTGCCTTCTTGCTAATCCTTTATACCTATATTTCAAATGTCGCTGTAGTCTCAGCATTCCATCTTGGCGTCAAGGAAAGATAGCAAGTTCTATCCTGAAACATTGGAGAAGCCTGAATCATTGTGCTATTTAATTCCATCAAGGAAACCTAATGTGCTCTTGAAAGCACAATCAGCAGCTTTCGCAAACACAGTTTCCTAGTTTCTCACCACAAGAAGTGTGTCTGCATATGAGAAGCCACGCAGGATGACGTCAGCCGTTTTGGCTATTTCAGCCTCTGAATGACGATGGTGGACAAAGTTCACAAAGAAGCCTCTTGAAAACGCTTGGGAGGAGTATACTTAGCTGGTTCTGGCTGTACTCGTAGTCAACAATATTAAAACTATAACAAACATCGATGTAAAATTACTCCCAAAGCCATTTTGCTCTACGATAGTGATACGGCGTGCTTCAGTTGTGGATAGGAGTATAGAGGCATTGAATAGCACGGGCGACTTCGGGTAGAAAGCCCAACTCGAAGAGTAATCTTTCACAGGTAACAAATATGATCCACTTGTGATAGTAACAAGGCTCCGTATCGTGGCGGGAACGAAGTTCTGATCAGGATTGCCTTGTATAGTCACTTGCGATTTAGAGATACGAAATAGCATCTTAGGAGTGCATTAGAAAACACTTGTAAGCGATGTAGGTCAATGTAACATGAAGACCAGCGTTTTACGGTCTGACTGGGAAAAATTATGGTGAGTGCATTCAATATCCTTACATTAAAACTACAAAGGTACAGCAATATGTGGAGGTATCTCATAGTTGCGGGCAAAAGGCATGAATAACTAGCAGCGAATTTCTGAGAGTGACATTGGCACAAGAAAGCGTCAAAGGCACATGGGATTACAGATGACAGAATCGAGATAAAACAGGAAAATCCGACAGAATAATTTCACTTACCCACACAAGGTTGGCAGAAACCGAGAAAAATTCGAGAATTCGAAGCACCTAACGACACGCCTCACGCCAGTAAACACAGCATTGATAACAAGGTTAGAGGCACAAGGCCTGTATTAGGTAAAACGAAGAAGTGTACACTTCTTCCCTGTTTTTGGTGGCCATTCGATTGATTAAATGGTGGTTGATTAAAATTATTATTTCGATTAAAGGTGGACAGGTTTTCAGGCACTTAACAATTGGAGAGGAAATATGAAAAATAAATGTAAAAAATAATTTTTCCTTGTAGTCAACAGAAAATGGGGTACAACGTACGTGACGAAAAACTGGCGAAGAACAAAACGTCCAGATCGCGGGCGATCGTTTATATAATTGTAAATTCCCGCGACGTTTTCTATTGGTCGTGTCGCTGGCTGTTCATTGGTTTTTTACGGGTTATTCGACTATTTATGGCAGTCGTCCGGTCCACGATCATTTCTGCCACTGACGATAGCAGCAGGGAGCCTGTGTCCGAGACATTCCAAAGATTTAGTTATGGGCACAGTTTTATATCTTTCGATGAATTAGAAGACGCAAATGAGCGTTTTGGTAAAGTAGGAGATGTACCTTACTTTCTGATTATATTTAGGAATTTGCTTATCGTTTGAAGCCGGTGAATTCACACAAATTTCCAGCTGGCAGATCTAATTTAGAGTGGTTCGTGTGTGTTTGCTGACAATAACTCGAAAGTTTGATCTATACGCCGTTTGCCTTACGGTTGAAGACGTACGGGTTATGGTGCGTTCTTCAACATAATGCATCGATTCAATTCAATTCAAGGGAGGGCTGTATCGTAATCACTTCGTTCAGCACGGAACACAACCAAGAACCCATTCCCAGTGAGCCCCTGCGTAATAAGCAGCATGGCCTGGGCTCCCGACTACTGGACTTTTTCACACTTCGTACGTCGTAACCGAAATTGACGAAATGCATATTCATCGTAAACGTTCTTCGCAGCGCATTAACAAGGCCATGTCCTATGTTCAATGCTCAAAGGATTAGAAAGGATGGAATTTTGATAGTTTTGATGGCTTCATGCCTGCGGTTAAAAAATACGAGAAGGTAAATCGTAGTAACGAATCTGTTCAGTTTGTAGGTTTCCAATATAAAGTTCAACCGAAAGTTCAGCATGAAGCTGAGGGCGAATCACCCTCGCATTGATAGTTTAAATTACTGGTATTTTTGTTGCATAAAGGGACGTTTCGCAGCTCTAGCTCGAGAACAAAGTCTACGTAAGTAGTGAATGGCAATTTTTAAACGACTAAATTTCGGTTGCAAGGCACGTTTCACTATGATGGCCCCAGGGGGTGAAGTAATTTTAAAGCGCTTAATTTGAGTCGCAACCGCATTTTGCGTAAGCCTACCCTAAGTTTCAGCGGCTGGTTATGATCAAGAGGAACGTCTGGGGAACAGAATTTAGTATAGTTTTGTATATTTAAGAGAAAACGGCATTGCCATAGAAGTCCCAATTAAAAATACGGTACCTTAAATACTGCAGTTTTTTAGAATTGATATTTGGTTAGCACCAGAAAGGCACTGTTGAAACAAATATAAGTAACGAAATAAAAATATTACAATGAAAACAGATAATATGTAAAAAAATTATTAATGTAGGCAGCGCTTGTCCTGTTAGGGCAACAATAAACAATGTTCTTAAATTATTTGTGAACTAGAAAATAGGCAGTGAAAAAAAACTCCTACCTTGAAAAGGGAGGCAGATTTCTATAGGCCTCCATTTTTAAATAGTGGAAATGAGAAAAAATTGCTTAGGAAAATAAGGTAAAGGTTAGTGTAGGCTAAAACTGCAGTAGCATTTCAGAATGAGCTAATTAAACGTCGAGCTGGTTCGTTATTGATCATTTGGGCATATAAAACAGAATCTCCTCAAAAGGCGTCAGTGAACTTGAGGCCTCAGCATCTTAGGATCCAGAATTTAATTCTGAAGGTGGTAATACCCAAAGAAACGCCAGCATTTTAGACAGCGTACGTCCGAATGTGTACGTCTCAGAGCAAAAAGATACGTGATAATGAGAGTTTCGCATATCTAAAATTGGACGAAGAGGTAAGCCTTCCTTGTGAATCTTCGGTAGACCATACAGTTGGGGAAATGTGTGCCTAATGGTTGGAGGTGCTTGAGTCACGGTCGCTTAGAAAACCACCTATGTCACTTTAAGTCACTTTATTGAGGGAAGTAGGCTTTTGCCCTCGAGCTCCCTATTCGCATGCAAAAATGTCAATAGTACAAACGTTTACAGTAATATATCTGAAAAATGAAAATGTAGAGTCATCGATATGTGTTGGCCAGGCGTAACCTGCCACTGTTTACACAATCTTCATTATATTGACAATAGTTTCTCAGAAAATGAGTATCTTGTTTGAATGTAAATGTGTCAACAGTTTCTGAGTCTTTTGAAGCAGTCAGTTGGTTGTGCCTCTACTTTATCGGTGCGATCCTTATCTTTATGTATTTCATTGCATTTTTTTATTTGGATAGTATGGAGTGCATCTTCGTTGCATAGTCTGATCTGTTCATTATAACTATGCCTGTTCCTTTACCCATCTTTTGATCAAGATGTCATGTTTCTGTTAAAGCTGATTTAACCACTCAACGTGTGCTTTTGTTAGCAATCACAGAATTTGCGGTCTCTTAGTAAATAAATAAATATATAAATTGTATATTTAAGGATCAGAGGGCCCCATCATTACAAACTTAGTATCACGGTATAAAAAAAATACAAAGTGGATAATTGCTGCATTATATGAGCAGCAATATGAACAGCAGAAATGTGTTATTTGGTAGGCTTATCCGATTCAGAATTATTTGCAATTTTCAAAACAATAGTCAAAAATCTTTGGCATAGACCGTGAGCTAGAAAAGAAGCAGTAAAAATCGCCTTAGATTAAATCGAAGCGGAGTTCGGCAAGCCGCTAATTTAAAAAACGAAGAGAAAAACGGCTTCACTTAAAAATCAATAGCTAGATGCAATGAGATAGTATTGGGCTATTGGTGACAACGTATAAGGGTTCGGAACGCTCCTTGTCGGGTGCGAGATAATATAGCAGTCAGAGCTACTGCGTATAACCACCAGTGGAGGTGACAGAGGAGGAACTAATCGTGGATAACAGGATCAAAACGAAGAGGGGACATTAGAGGTCATGAGATTATCATCAAGATGCGACCATGTTGACTGCAAAGTCCACCTTTCAAAGAGGCAAAACCATCAGAACCCGCCTTGACTGAACCTGGAAACCATCGTTGGGGTTGCAAAATCGGAGGAAAGTATCAAGATTGTCAAGAGTTTGCGATGCTATTTTGAAAGGCGGGCGAAAAAGTGAATGCGAAGATTGACTCTGCAGAGGATGATGGAAATATAATTAGAGAGGGAGCTGCCTCAAATACCAGGAGGACCCTTTTCGAAATCCAAAAGTTGCGAGTTAGGGAAGGAAACAGACAATAATGACTTGATATCTTCCAAAGTTAAATTTTTGTGCAATTTTGTTTTGAAAATAGCTAATGTGGATGACAACCTAATTTGCAGTGGAAGATTATTCCAGATGCAAGCATAGTTGGAGGCAGAAAACTGAGAATGATTAGTTGTGGAGCTAAGGGGTGGTGAAATGATCATGGACGAATTACGAGTGGCATAGGGTCGATCTACCGGAGCAAGAGCGTTAATTCGTTTTGGTCTAGAGTTAACGCGAAACAGGAAGCAGAGACCGGCTTCGAGTTTTCTAACCCACAGAAGTTTAATGTTTGCTAACTGGTATCTATCCGCATAAGAGATACTGAATCCAGGAAGAGAAAATAATCTAAGAGTAAAAGCCCTCTGAATTTTTTCAATCTTACGTTCATCAGCCCAAAGACGTGACAGCAGTATTCAATGATAGGAAGAACAAAATTGCGGTACATGTTTAATTTTATTTTCGGAAGGAAGAAATTATGTGATATTGAACCACATATCTGTGCAGCTACGGCAGAAATTCGATCTGCATGAGGCGATAATGCTAGCTTATTCGTGTAACTTTAACCTGAGTCTCTTATGGTTGATCGTTCTAAAAGTGTACTATTTGGAAATAATAGGGGTCTAGGAAGCTTGGCAGGGCCAAAACACATGGAAATTTTCTTGGATGGAGAAACTTCCATCTACCAACTAGAGTTCCAACGTGAGAGCATATATAGATAAGTACTGATAACGAAAATTATATCAAGTACTGGTAACTACAATTCACCAGCGTTCATTTAAAGTGTTCAAGGCTCTCTGCGGAAACGGGCTTTAGGTCGTAAGTTTGGTTCAAAAAATTATCAAATTGGGTTTTACTCTAATTTAATAAGCTTTAGACAGAGCAAGCAGAATTTTTCACCTAGAGATAATGCTTCGAGCAACGAAAAAAAAAACCATTTTAACAGCCTTCATTCCTTTTCGATAAGTTGTCTTTAGCTCTGACGTTCTGGATTCACGCTCGAACCCAGCATGTGAGACAGCATCAGATGAGGGGTAATTCATAAACAGTTGTAGCATTTATGGGATGTATTCGCTATGGTATCGCATACCGATAACAATTAATGGCTCCACTTTCATCAAGTATGGCTGCCCTGTTGTGCGCTAATTGCTTGATGACCATTATTCGGATCGTTATCTGTTGACATTTCATCATCCGTATTGAATGTTGACATGACGATTGCTCAGCTACCTGGCTCACTGTCATTGGCGATGGAACATATCTTTGTCGGCAATGTTAATCTATCTATAATACTTGAAGCTGTGTGGCTACCGGTGGGGCTAGAGAGAAAGCCCCAAGGCCGGACCGGGATGAGTGAGTCCGGTAACCGATCGGTGCTCGCTCATTTACCAAAGAAAAAGGAAGCAAAACGCCTCTCTTTCGCGTAGCGAGAATTTTCCTGTCTTAGTTAAATTGTTTTCAACAGTTGAGGTGGACTCAATCTTTGCTCAACGAGGTCACACATATCGCTATTTGGAAATGACAAA
The DNA here is from genome assembly GCA_017591395.1 of Schistocephalus solidus. Lineage (NCBI taxonomy): Eukaryota > Metazoa > Platyhelminthes > Cestoda > Diphyllobothriidea > Diphyllobothriidae > Schistocephalus > Schistocephalus solidus. Next base: position 2,633 of record WEDG01000072.1, on the reverse strand, counting down.
ATGTTACCTTTTTCTCGATCTAAGACCAATAGAGCGAAGAAATGGGTTCTTCCTATCATCAATTTCTCAACCTTATGGTCATAAATCTGATCACATTTCCACTAACATCAATGCACTGGTTAATTCATCTCCTCGGATGTCTAGTTCGGTCAGCCTCTCCATCGAACCTTCTATTTCGTTTCCCTTGCAGCCGAATACTGCAATTTCCGGTGCTTTCAGCCCACCTGTAATGTCCGCAACCCCGTCTAAAGCATTTGTACCATCTTACCCGTCTAAAGCACTTAGAATGACAGCTTCCCCTCTTAAACGCAGTTCTCCAGGCCTCTCCGTGAAATTTCCCGAGCCACCTCACGTAAATAACGTTCTTCTAATACAAAATCCACAATCATCTTTAATTTAAAGACAACTAATTTAACCCTCTACAAGTTAGCTCGTCCCAAAACCCCACGGGTCATCTTATACCCTCAATTTAATCACCTAAGGCAGATTGTCCGAAGGACATAAATCTAACCCAGACTGAAAAGCAAGATCGCGCATTTCTCTGTAATCGAATACTGCCTTCTCCAAAACTAACCAAGCCTCTCCAACAGGCAAATAACCCTAACGATGTTAACAGACATGCAAGACCCGACTTTCAAGCACTATATTCTTATAGCTGCTTGCCCTCTCCCACCGGCCTCTTTATTCCATCTTACTTCCCGTCATTCCGTTTTAACTACCAACAGGCACATCCCGGTCTTAACCCCTATGGTGGTTCGATACCGGAAAGTTTTATTCCTACACCTTTTAGATATCCCTCTCTAACTTTTGTTAATGACGTTCCTCATACCCATCTTTCTGGTGCAGTTGACAGTTACCCTCTAAACCACAATAACTTCCAACTGAATTACCCACCTCCAATTTTTTTTAATAGTAACGATAACCCTAGTTTGGTTACTTGTTGTCACATTACATAATGCTTGATCTGTTATAAATAAGATGACCCCACTGAGCGCCATTTTTTAGAGTAAATGCCTGATGTATTATGTGTAACTGAATCTTGGAACCATCCCTTAATTTCCGAGTCTTTGCTTGTCATAGACAAGTATGATCTCTACCATCAAGACCACACTCGTAAGCGTGGTGGTGGTTTTCTCTATATTAAAGCTTCATTTAAGCACTTTTCTTTTGATATAGATGTTACGCCATTCTCTGGTAATTAGTGCTTCGCATCCATTATACTTTCGTCCCCGGGTAAAGGCGATTATCAGATGTATGTACAACCCACCTAATTCATCATCCGACAATGATGCAAAACTTTGTGATATTTTTAATTTTAACAAACAAATGATCGCTGGAAATTTTAATTTTCCTAAAATTGACTGGATTTTAAACTTTTGTCCACCCAGATTTCAGCCTTTCATAGATTTCATTAATTTTTCTATTTGGTCACAGATTGTCCGTTCTTCAACAAGAGACAAGCATATTTTATACCTGATTTTCACAAACGACAGTGCTCCCTTCTTCGTTGATTTTAAACAGGGCCTCTTCCAAAGTGACCATACATAAATTCACTGTTGCTTACCAATTCTCTCATTGAAAAAGGCTAGCGCCGTTCGTACCTATCATGCTTTAGACCTCGCAGATGTGAGTTTAATTTAAAACTTTTTGGACTCATTGGACTGGCTGCAACTCTCCTCTATGAACGGCGCAGTAGATTTATGACTTCATGTCAGTCGTTTCAAATAACATCCTGGAATTTGTGCCAACCAAAATTTTCAAGCCCTACGCATCGAAATCCACCGTTCCTCACTTTCTTTTGCCAAGATAAAAGCAATTGAGGAAGCAGTTAAAAGATCAATTTACTAGTTCCTTTTTCTTCACATCTAATAATTGCAGAGATTCTTAATTGAGCCACTAAGACTCGTCATGCACGTGACAGTCAGAGGGAATATTGCGCACTCACAAGGCCAAACTCTTCAAAATCTGTTGCTCAACTGTTCCGCCGTCGATCCTCTTCTAAACGAGGTTATGAAATTCCTCCATTACTAAATGAAGACAAGAACTTCGTTCTGGAAGACTCTGACAAGGCAGAACTGTTTAGTGCGTTCTTTGCAAATCATCTAACGATGGAATCTGAACCGGTTCCGACATTTCAGGCATCCTCATTGAATGTTATCAGCAATGGTCAACTGAAACCATTGCTTTCGGTAAATGTCCTGAGGTTTTAAGGTGTAACTGAATCATGGACCCATCCCTTATTTTCCGACTCTTTTGCTTTTCGCAGACCAGTATAGTCTCTACCATTAAGACTGCACTATTAAGCGTGGTGGTGGTTGTCTTCTCTTTATTAAAGCTTCATTTAAGCACTTCCCGTTTGATCTAAATGTTACGTCATTCTCTGGTAATTACTACTTCCACTCCATTGTCCTGTCGCGCGCGGCAAAGGCAATTCTCGGATGTAATTTACAACCCGCCTTAATCAATCATCCGACGATGACGCAAAAGCTTCGTAAAATTTTGCGTTCAGGTGGTTTCGATGTCCAATTTTAACATTAGAAATAATCGCTGAATTTCAATTTTCCTGAAATTGGCTGAGTTTCAAACTTTTTCCATCCAGATTTCTAGCCTTTCCAGAAACCATTAATTTTCTA